>KZ808388.1:110407-136243 GCA_000696205.2 Oncopeltus fasciatus | reverse complement strand
AAAAAATACCATTACATATATTTTTTTTTTTTTTTTTAATGGACCATAGCTTTAGTATCTTTGAAATTTTTTGAAAGTCGCTTCATGGTGCGAAGGTAAATATCTTGATTTCCTTATGGGAAATCTGCTAAAATCATAGGTAATGGTCTTCTACATTTAAAACATTTTGAGTGGATACAATATTATTGTCCAAGTTTGACAGATATTTATCGTATGTATAGAAGTGTAAAGGTATCTTCTCGTTTAAAGATCCTGTCGACTATAGTATATTTTTAAATTTTATCATCATTTCCTTATAAATACCCACTTCAGAATAACAACTCATTCGATAATAAATAAATCAATAAATAACACACTCAAATTAATAAAGTATACTTATATTATAAAGCTTTAAACAAAAGGAAAAGAAAAATTAAATTATAAAGAAAGCGTCATATTAGTGGTTTGAAATATAATCTTTTACAGCGACTGTAGTTAAAAGTACTTTTGAAAATATCTCAATAAAAACCTGAAGGATAAAATTATCTCGAGAATTATCGTTAATATTAAACAATAGATGTTTCATATAATACCTCACATAATTCTCAAAAATGGACCAACTGGCAGCAAAGAGGTTATAACTGAAGTTCAAGCATTCACGTACCATTAGCATGGAAAGACTACTTAGCTCAATGCTATGGGAACTTTCTGGTCGTTAGTGAGAAAAAAATAGTAGACTGTATAAGGTTATGGAGCAACCTTGAAGGATACATTACTAATTCGTGTCTACTCGCTTACTTCAACGTAGTACCTGACAAAAGCACCTCTCCAGATATAGTTTCAAAACGTAATCTCAGCATATTAATAAAATAGCCATGATCGAACTATGAACCAATTGAGATTTCTCGTGCCCAATTGAGATTCCTTAGTGTCCAGAAGAGATTTTCATAAGTTTACGTTGCTGGAGATATAACCCTCGACCAAACTAACATGTGTGACTTCGGAAGTTGATCGCCATAAAAAAATCACTAACCTAACTAACAAACCATCCGAGTTAAACTATATGGGTTTTAAACAATGAATTTTATTCTTTTCCCTCTCATTATATATAATATATAATTTTTTACAGGTAGGCCCAAGTTTTACAGAGCGAACATGCCAATGATCTAAGTCGAAACTTGGATTTTTGTTATGTGATTCGAAAATCACGGCTCATCACAAACGTAACCTGGGGAAAGGTGCAGAGATTTAGTGTTGCATGGTTTGCACTTACATGAGAATGGAAAGCCTCCGGATTGATGAGATCCATCAGTGAACTGTCGACAACTCATCTAAGGGAGTAATGCCCTACAGAAAATCACAGGGGAACAAAAACGTTGGCAGATAAATACATTTTTTAAATTTGTGTTTTTTTGGATCTACCTTGACTGAACCCCAACTAAAATCATCTAAGAACAGCGGAACAAAGGTTAACGAATTTATTTGAGCATGACTGATTACCTACTTTTAGGAAAACCTCCAGATTGCTCATCCGATTGTATGTATGAATGTGCTCGATATTTATCTGAGATATCTGAGGTCTGGCCAAAGGCATTTAAGCAAAGGGGAGAAGGAGTATTTATAAGCAAACTGAAAAAATAAGAAGATAATTGTTTGAAAAATAAGTGGAGTTCGATTGCAGCCCCGTAGGCAAAGTACATATTTGTCTTAAAATTAGAATAAAATATATAATAACTTTGTTTCCAAATGTTTTGATTGGGGCTTAAGAATCTATAATAGAGTTGTATTTCTCAACTTTGTTCTAGTCTTAGGGAGTTTATTTGAATATGCAAATGAAAAGTGTATGCATGACGTCTTAGCTAATGAGAATGTTTGCTTGTGAGTATTAGAATTTATTTGCTAGGAGTCAGATGCATAGCTGAAGAGCTGCATAGAATGAAGATTCTCTGTAGTATTCTCAATAGCCTCTGTTCATGGAAAAAGATCACTACAAGGCTGTACCATAAAGAATTCTTCTTGAGGGCTATAAGGATCCTCAGCAGTATATAGGAAATAAAGAATCGGTGTAATCCAAATTGTAAAAATCAAAGTAATCCAATCTTTGTCTTCACTGGATCAAGCCCCTGATTAGAGAATGTCTTCTAAACGTACATCTTTGGTGCACCATCCAGTTGAGAGCTATATGCAAAACTACTGTGAAGAAAAACAATGTAATGGACGATACGATAGCCTGTCTTTGTGTGTTCGACTCGAAATCGATACTAGCAGCGAATAAGGAAATTTGGGAAGCGAGGTAAGGGCTCTTTCTGTTTAATGCATTTCTTCAAAGCAATGAGAATGGATATTGGAGTTTCCATAAAACTAAGAAAAACCAACTCTGTCTATTCCATTATACATTAAACACACACCTTGTGCAAGTGGGTAGTGTAGAAAAAAAAAAAAAAAAAAAAAAAAAAAAAAAAAGGAGAGAACGTTTTTCGCTGCAGCAGATGTAATTTTTAGTTCAGAGCGATGTAAATGACACACAAATTAGTTTACAAGCGATAGGGTTTGCTAGACACGGTAATTTCAAACACAAATATTTATCATCTACGATGCTGAGGAATTCGCTTCGTTTCCGTAGCTCCTGCAGACTTTTAATTTCCTCGATCGGGTTTGATTGGATAGATAAATGTAATTAATTAAAATTTATCTTAATGTCAAAAAAAAAAAAAAGATCTACCTGCTCCTTAAACTGGTTTATAGGCATTTGATACTTCAAAGGTAATATAATTGGTGAGAGACATAGTTCATTGGTGAAATATGAACAAATTGTGAAGAGCTGAAGAAACTAACTATTACCTGTAGTTGTAACTAGTAACAGAGATGCCAATCTGCACATAGTATAATAATTAAAAATATTAAGAAAAGCACAAGATTTGTGACTATGTAGATACATTTTTATTAAGACTACTTTTTTATTAGTCTTTGTAAGTTTGAACACCATTACTGTACTAATGGTTTTCAAACTTACATTAAAGCCTTTAGCCATAAAATAACCTCAAATGCTAATTCAATTTCCTATTACAATAATTATTTTATTATGAAGAGTATATGATCTGAAAAGTACTATGCAAACATCCGGGAGAGTCATTGGAACCATGCTGAAAAAATATTAAGTCGGAGAGTAAATAACTGGGGTAACAAAAATTACTTTCTTATTAGAATAGAAATTTTCAATAATCATATGACACATTTAAAATTCCAATGCGTATTTCGTTTCTCATACACCCCCACACAGAAAAGAACGTTGGAAGGGGAGAAGAGTGGGGTTGCACAGGTAACATTCCTATAGGAACTGTATTTTTTTTATATATATTCATTTATTTTAAAAAATCAAATAACTTGATTTTATAATTGTAACACGAATTTTCGATTTCCTTATAAGACGGAAGGGGAGTAGGTAGGGGGAGGGACATTTCTTNTTTGAAACAAGATTTGAAAGCATAGAGTGGTCATAAAAGAGTTTCTTCTCAATCGAAGCAAGTTCGGATCGAGTGTCGTTTATCTGCGCCTTGAGTATCATCTTTGAGGATCTTGCCAATATGTTCTGCATGCGTTGACTACATCCTTTTTTTGTCACTTTAGAACACGTGGGTAGTACGTCATGGTCTCTGCATCTCTTAAGAAATGCTAGTTGTGCCAGGAGTCTCATTTTCTTCGATCTGAATTTGTCAATTCTCTTCATTCTCTGAACAACATCCTCCCCGTACAGGTTGGTTAGATGTTCACGTAGGCTTCGTCGGTCGTCAGATGTATTTACCATTTCATCTTCCGGGTTGGACCGTGTCAAATTGTTGTTATTTGCCGAGCTTTCGCACATCATGTGATGGCTTCTTCAGGGCTGAAAAGAGAATGAGAGTTGTAAAGAGAATGTGCGAAAGCTCGGCAAATAACAACAATTTGACTCGGTCCAACCCGGAAGATGAAATGGTACATACAGAATTTAAATGATTGTGTAACCAGTCTGTCGCGGTTTTGTTTTGAAATATCTTAGCGGTGTAAAGGCCCCTCCCTTTTTTTTTTGTGGAGTGATACGCTAATTATTCGTTCTTGTTTTGTTTTCTCTGAATAAGGGCAATTTTAATTTTGAATAGCAATTTGCAAGTCAAATATCGAGTCACAGTATTCTTATAGTCCACGAGGGAGTGATTTGTTTGCGAACTCCGAAAGGAATTCCTTAAAAAAAAAGACTTGGTAGTTAAATGAAAATTACGATGGGCTTGGGGACTTTCCGAGAAAACTCATGACTGAGCTACATAACTAGACTCTCAACGATGGGAGCATGAGGACAGTAGTTATTGCGTTAAATATAAGTAAAGATTTTTCAGGATTGAGCCAGCGCCTTTTGGAATAAACTAAAAGTGTAATAATAAACCATAAGTGTGTACTCATCATGTATCTAACGTCAGGAATTCGAATTCCATTTTTTTTTCTATCTTTTTTTTTATGAGATCATGTGTTGTAATCAATATTAAAAATCAAAATCACTTTCCCTATCTTCGATAATATTTGTTTATTTGCCTTTCAGAATCAGAAAGTCGAAAAAATAATGATTAAATAAGATAATTCCACAGTTCGCCGCAATTGTTTTCTCTGGAATAGCTGAACCGAATTTGATAAAATTTGCGATACAGATCATATATGAATTTAATGGAGAGGAGTAGAAGTTTCGGAGTTATTATCAACACCTTTGATGAGTTATTTTTATTGCTAAACAATGTTAATTTCTAAACAAATGTTATGTTTAAATTTATAATTTTATGTTTCCATTAATAATTACATGTTAAAATTTACTTCAATCCTATTTTATAATTTTGAAGAGAAATGGACAAGTGTACTAATATTTTTTTCTCTCAAATATCGGACATTCAATGATATATATTATATTTTTTGAAATTACCCTAAATATTGGAAACTATATATAGAGTTCGGAAAAAATGAAGTTAGAGAAACGATCACTTCAAAATAAGGAATAAGCAAAACATATCATTTACCCGGTTATACGCATATTTTAGAATGGCCCAAGATATAGCAAACATCCACGGCACTAAGAAGGAATTCATTTTTCGATAAAATATAAAACTAACCATTGGAGACCTAAGTAAATCCCATTCGCAAAGTCAAATTCGAAAATAAATTAATTTTTCTCTAAATATTTCTGGGAGCATGAAGGCCTACATGAAAATTTTATCTCAACAATTAATAATTAACTATCCCTAATTATTTTATTTTTCTACTATCTTTAGAAACTTTTAAGTAATTTTATCACAATCAAGTGTACTGATGGTAATTGATTAGGTGGCTTACACAAATTTTTTCATTGTGATTTTTTTTTTATGAATGGGAAAAAAATCAGCTGAACAGAAAGGTGTGTCAGCCTTTTTTCATGTGGTTCGAGAATAAATTTGTCCTTAGCAGGCATCTCCCTTCTCTATGGCCTTCTGCGTATCTAATGCCGCCAAAAAAAATCTACATAAACCCCACACAGGCTCTTCAATCCAAATTGCCTTGTACAATTGTAAACGCAACAAAATTAATTGCATTTATTTCATTCTGATATCAATATTGTAAAGAAATATTTAGAACTCTTCCCGCTTTCACAATAAACTACAAGGACATCTTAACACACTTACACAGACACCTGGATCTAACGTTCATGAAGTCATGAACATTTGATCCAACTTACAATAAGTTCCCTCTCGCCTTTATGATAGCCCTGAAGACGGCTTATAATGTAAGCTGGAGCGTCAGCAGATAATAAAAACTACACTTTTTTAAAATTTTTATTTTTGAACCACCTTGACCAAACCTCATCAAATTCTCTGCTAACACTTATACAGAGCATATCAACACAAAATTTACCAAAGAACACTGCAAGAATACTCAAAATGTATTAAAAAAAATTGTTTAAAAACGAATTATTATTCCTTAAATAATTATCACGTAACTTGAAACAACTAGTGCTAATAATCACTGCAGTTGATGCACTATTAAAATTTTATTTTTATATAAAATGTAATACATAATGAAAAATATAATATAAAATAATATCATCGAGGCCGGTGAGCGAGGAAAATGATCACTACTTTATTGAGCAGTAATCCTCTAGCATATTTGTTGTCTATATCATTTTTATCATTGCTTATCACTTTATAAATATAAACGCATTTTATCCTATAAAAACACTTTATGACACATGGGTGGGACCAAGGTCTGTCTGTAACTATTTAGGCTTTCATAACTCCTTTTGCGAGACTAAATTTATGTACTAGTAATCACTATTCAGTAAACAGCATTTACATTTAAAAAGATTGGTGAATTATGGTAAATTCCTTGAGCAAATCAAATAGATGAATTTAAAATTATGATACATACATATATATATATANCCCATATGTCTTATTTACATATATATATATATATAGCGAGTAGTCCGTGGGGCTTGAAGTAGTAATTATAAGTGAGGAAGTTAGTATTTTAAAAGCGAAAGCAGTGTCATAAAATATTAGTAAATTATAGACACCCAAATACCTGCACTAACTTTTTTATTTTTTATTTTTTTATATAAAGATCAGTTTTATAGAGATAGCAAAAAGATGTGGATATAATTAGAAATAGAAACCAGATTATACTCCTATCTGGAGGTTTACGTAATCCAACCGGAAAATGAAAATACTATGTTAATGCCCATATGGTAATGGGAATGATGAAGAGGAAAGAGAAAACACATAACCATTAAGGACGGAGATTTTTTTGGGGTTAACCTTGACTTTTTCAAGGAAAGGCAGGATAAAAATTTAAACAAGCATTATTGAATATTTTATTGTTAAAAAATATTGATACTGAAAAAATACCATTACTGAAAGCAGAAACGACATTGGTCAAACACAAAATTAAAACGGTTAAGGTATTTCAATCAGCACTCTCAATGAGGAAGGAAAGAGTGATGACTCTATAGAAAATCATTCCATGGGGAATCAAAGGATTTGATTGGCCGTCTGCTTAGACGAGGAGAGCCTTTCGGGACTCATGTCAGGCGATGAGGATTCGAGTCCCACTTTGGGCAATCTTTCATCAAGAAATTCAAGCTCCCTTTACAATTCTAAGTTGTTGTATGGACGTTAAAAAGAAAAAAAAAGAAGAATGAATTTGCGTAAGATAATTTCAGTTAGGGCTGAAATAAAAATATATAAAATAATATAGAACAATTTAATATCTTCCAAAATACAAATTAAAGTATTCATTTATTATTGGAGACAAAAATTATGACGAATTTTTTATAGTTAATAAAGTTAGGAAGTACACATTGGATTTAAAACTTACAAATGAACTGTTTCTTTGAAGGTAGACCAGAAAGAAAATCCTGAAAGCAGACCGAAATTCTCGTCTAACGAGTACAAAGTGAGGTCAGAAAAATTGCGAGAGCAGCCCTTACTTGATATTGGATGTCTAAAACGCACCCAATATCTGAAGGCCCCTCCGAGCTGTCCTTAACAGGCCGGCACTGCCCGTCAAGAGACGGATGTACTACCGGTATCATAAACATCACTATACCCATGGCGGGCAGGTTAATGAGTTCCGGACATCCAATGTTCTCGGAATACACATCCTTCTCCCTCATTCCTTTGGCCATGGTCCTTCACCCACCCTCCGGCCACAGTGGCCATTAGATCTTGGGCGCACAGTAGCTACAGACAGGGATGAATGATTACAAACGGCAGTACATCATTACTTAATAGAAGGGTGAATGAAGAGAAGAAGATAAAGGTTGTACCTCCTCAAAAATCGGTGCTTCATAATACAAAATGCATTTCTAACTGTTCCTAATAAAAACTATAATTATTTTATTCAAATGTTTGGACACACGTTTTATGAACGATCACAATAACAAATCATTTGGACTTAACATTATGAAATTTAAAATTCAAAATTACAATTATTATATTTAAGAGTTAACTCTTGCTTAAAATTTATAACCGAAATGCTTTATTTGAATTAAGTGACCTTAATTACTTTAATATCTGCTAATTATTAATAGGTTCGGGTACAAGTAAATACATCAAAAGAGGATTTTTTTTTTTTTCAAGAGGCAGCGTAAACAAGTATTAATAAAAAGAACAGACCAAGCCGAATGCAACACTAGACATAATCTTTGTGTGAGGCAATCTTATTCAGTAATTGCATCATGTAAAACTTCAAGTGTTTGCATATCGGAACATGAAGAAGTGTCCGTAAGGATAAGAGTCGGCGGTGGCCTTGAAGGAAGTGTCAGACAAACAGACCAACAGCTGTTGGAATGCT
Source organism: Oncopeltus fasciatus (assembly GCA_000696205.2). Classification (NCBI taxonomy): domain Eukaryota; kingdom Metazoa; phylum Arthropoda; class Insecta; order Hemiptera; family Lygaeidae; genus Oncopeltus; species Oncopeltus fasciatus. The sequence continues at coordinate 127,921 of KZ808388.1, read as the reverse complement.
TACTTGTCAGAGCCGACCAAGTATTCATAATTCATCTAATGATCGCATTATTAATCTTATTTATAAATTGAGAACATTCTTATTAACAGAACATTCAAGTTTAATAAAATAATTATTCCCCCCAAAAAATTAAAGGAGGAATACATATCCTTAATTGTAATGAATGAATAATTTATTTTTTTTAATAAAACGTATACCCTGTTCAATTTAGAAGTTTTAGAACCGAGGATGGCTCAAGAGGAGTGAAACATGTCATAGTAATATCTTACACATTATGTATGATTATGATTATATATCTGTAAGTGCAGAGATTAATTAGTCCCCATGTATCGATACCATAGCATTACATTATGGTGAACATACAAAGAAGGCTTAAACAAAAAAAAAAATTGAAATATCATACCTTCCATTATCCGTCTTCATTGGTTTCTCCAAACCATCTTATGTTGGCGAGCGCTTTCGGACATTGTCCATCCTCGTGGCCGAATGCATGAGTTCACTGTCACTGTCTGTATTCAACTGCCTTGAATGGATGGACAATGTCCGTAAGCGCTCGCCAACAGAAGATGGTTTGCAGAAACCAATGTAGACAGATAATAGAAGGTATGATAGTTCTATATTCATTGGTAGTCACAATAACCCTTTAGGTTATTTACCTAAAAAAAATAAATAGCTTTATGTATTGTTTCTCATAGTGCTACTTAATTTTAACTTCGTTTCATTTTGAGAGGAAAAAAGTACCAGCTTGAAACTCCCAGTTTTCTGAACTATTTTAGTTAACTTAGAAGACAGGGTTAGCGTAATTCTAATTCCATTGACTAGGTACGTTTTCTAAGCTATTCTGTAATTAACTAAGGTATGATACATTCTTCTTAACTGTATTACTTTTCCCAGGTACACGGCCATGGGAATGCTAGAGTAGGTTAGACAAGGGATGGACTGCGGTTGGCTAAATAACAATAAATTTACTTATACTTGGATGTTTTGGGAACAGTGAGTGTAAAAGGAAATATCTCCAAGTTTTAATATATCCATATTGTTAAAAATGAATTATTTATTTCTTAAATAATAGTACAGTTGGACACTCCAGGGTTTTATAATGATGATTAAGAAATGAAATACTTCATTATAATGTGTCAATTACTTGATATCGTAAAGTCTATCATGGTCTGCGCCCAGTCACACTACGATAGTTCTAGCTGCTTAAATAGTGCGGAGGTAACAGTTACAGAATTCATGGTCAACTGGTCTATTATGAGTTGATGAAAGAACTTTCAAAATTCACGAGCATTGAGTAAGTAACTCAATTCTCGGATCCTGTTTCCAGGTCGAGGTATTGGCTGGAATTAATTTCAATAATTGCGCCTACACCTGAATCGATTTCCTACTTTTTTTTTCTTTTTTTACACCAACTTTCATAAATTTGTTAACGGTTAAGCATAAATCTAAAATTCATTATGCAAAGCCGACAATATCTTTTGTCCTAAATTATTTAATCTATGATTATTATATTCTAAGGAATAATTTAACAGAAGCCAATGTTAGGAGTTTTCGTACATATCGTTAGAGTTTGAAATGTTAAATAACTTGCTTTTTGTAAGAAATTACATATTTTGAAATAATTAATAATTAGTTGAAATCAAATGAGAAAAAAAGAGAAGGAGTTTAGTGGTAGACCAAAATTTATAATCGTATTATCTTCCTTGTTATTTGCGTTATGAAAAAGTATAAAAAACGAATTTATTGATTTTCTCACGTTTATATTTATATGTAGTATTTCTAAGAAAAACGCTTGTTAAGGAAGAAATTTACGAATGTAACCAGGAGAGATGAGTACTTCCCCCACCCTTCCTTCCCTCGTGCAAGCCATGTACAAATTTTAGTTGTTCTTTTTCGTTCATTCCTCTCCGGCCAGTAAATTCTATTTTCTTATATACTCTTATTTACATAAACCATAAGTAAAACATGGGAAATCTACTTAGATCACACAGTTCCCCTCTAACTCTCCTTTTTTTTTTTTTCGTTTGTATTTATTTTATTATACTGACCATTTTATGAGGCCATTATTTATTATTATTTTATTTAGTCATTACAGTAAATTATAATTATTCTTATTTTGATTGCCTATAATCGCTGAATTTATATAATGTTAAATATTAATTGAATGTTAGCCTCCACCAAGTCGAACATGACTCTAAATGGTTAAATTAAGGCAATAATCCAAAGTGAGATCGGAGAAGATCTGTTGCAAAGATCTTAAAAGTCGTATCTAAAGTGTATCGCTTGATTTCCTAACACGAAATCTGCTTAAAAATAACTGCGAGAACCAAAATGGCTTCCTGTGATTCCTCATATATGGGTATTGGCCAGAAGAAAGTGATTAACTATATCTTAAACAACGGAAAGTGAAGGTATTAGTTGATACCTACTTGCCCGAAATGAGTGAAGGCAAACATTTATTATCCTTTTTTTCCTTTAAGAATTTCCTTATAATGGGTTATGCAACACAAATTACAGAAGATATATAACACTAATTATGATAAAACTAACTTTATTACTCCCTCAAAAATCTATAGGGCCTTGAAGCCTAAATTTGTAGGAAGTGTGGTCAATAGGTCCCTTCTTCTTGCAAAACGATATTTATTTTCGTACAAGTTACATATTGTCACAAAATTGCAAAATGTTTTATAATAAACCAAATATAATAAATAAAGATTTTATAAAGAAATAAAAAAAAACTAATAGAAAATTTTCAAAAGTCATGATATTAATGTGAATAGCTTGAGCTCCTAACGAAAAATCTGCTAAATGACTGAGGCCTTTATTTCTTATGTATATAAAGGTGAGATAAAGAGTATAGTGAACAAATAATATATATATATATATTTAAGAGTTAACTCTTCCTTAAAATTTATAACCGAAATGCTTTATTTGAATTAAGTGACCTTAATTACTTTAATATCTGCTAATTATTAATAGGTTCGGGTACAAGTAAATACATCAAAAGAGGATTTTTTTTTTTTTCAAGAGGCAGCGTAAACAAGTATTAATAAAAAGAACAGACCAAGCCGAATGCAACACTAGACATAATCTTTGTGTGAGGCAATCTTATTCAGTAATTGCATCATGTAAAACTTCAAGTGTTTGCATATCGGAACATGAAGAAGTGTCCGTAAGGATAAGAGTCGGCGGTGGCCTTGAAGGAAGTGTCAGACAAACAGACCAACAGCTGTTGGAATGCTTACTTGTCAGAGCCGACCAAGTATTCATAATTCATCTAATGATCGCATTATTAATCTTATTTATANTACAGATATATAATCATTATATATATATCGCATTTGTGAGTGGTTCATTATTTATATATCTCTTCATCTCAATTTATATGTTCAGCATAATAAGAAGGGGGGTCAGAAGCCATAACCTAATTTAACTTAAAGGAATGAAATATCTACAAGAGGTGCTCTTATCTACAGGTAAACTTGATTTGGGAGGAGACTTGTAAGACAGTTATCGTAGAAAAGAATGAATGATAGATAATGATACTATTAAATAGTATTTTAAAAAATTAAAAAAGAAGAGGCTTCCTGAGAAATAGTATTGCACTTATGAAAACCTAGTGCTCCTACATCATTGCCAAAAGCTTTCGACCATATCATGCAAAGCTATCTACAGGCACTCTTTCAAGACAGAGATCAGGACAGGGAATTCTTTCGCCTCTCCAGGAAGGCCGATGGACGACTTCACGGAAAGACATCCAGGAAGGCAAGAAGTGGGCGAGTTCGACTCTTGGTAGGAAGGGGGGGAGGGGAGGGGAAGAAAAGCCGAGTTGGATGTGGAAGGACAGCCAACCTGGTGGAGGGGGTCTTCGCTACCCCACTGGCGCCCCTCCACGCGGAGTCAGGTGTGCGGGCCCAGTGCCGAACAGGCTTATCAGTCCGTGAGTGTCCTGACAGTTATGAACGCCTCATCCATCTCTCGGCGAGCTAACTGCTAACTGATAAGAGAGAGTGACAAGAGTTTAATTTACTCGCGTACCGACTCAGCTGAAGTCCTTTCATCTACTCGTCCTCTGCCTGCAAGCATGGCGGTAAGCACCGTAAACATGTCACTTTTCAACATAAGAAATCGTTTAGGACAAAAAAAAAGTTATTCCATAAGCAAGTAAAACACCTTTTACAGAGTATTTTTTTCCCACACATAATTAATATTAATTAATTATGAGTTAAGATTGGTCAGGGATTCGGTTTTGAAATTTACACAAATTCATATACCGAAAACGTTTTCATTATTTCCAACGTTTCGGCCTATATTTCAGGGCAATAGAGGTGAAAGAGTGAGACTCTTCTGCTTTAGGATAACATAATCATGACCCAAAATTATTTCTTGGGACAAAGAATTAATTTTTAATTATAAAAATATAATCGTAAAACAGCTGATACCACGAATGTTTGTTGATAGAATACAGTATGTTATATACTGTATGTTTCTTTGATGAAAAGGATTGCTAAGCGAACTATGCTTGTGTACATATATAGGCTATTTTCTCAGGTATCAACAGGGATCCTTGCATATTCATTTAATATATAAAATAAAAGCAACAATGAATTCCAAGGAAGCCAAATTTTTTAAGATCTTCGGTTTGAAGAAGCCAGAGAATGAGTAGGTTGATCGTGCTTAAAAATCGTTGTAATAGAAAAGCTTTTAAAATGCTAGTTTATTTTATTCAATTTTTAATTAAATTTTACCGCCTACATATTTGTTCTGCATGTGATGTTTTCAAAATATTTAAATGAAAAAACACAACTACCCAAAACAATAAAAGTCAACTACTCATATTACTTTTTTTAAAAATGTTTTCGGTGAAATTCGAAGTATAGTAAACAATTGTAGTTTTTTTTTTGTTTTTTTTTTAACGTAGCAAAAGTCGTTTGGAAATGTAATTATAGTCATAAAATTGTCTAAGAATAAAAGACACTTTTTATTTATCTAATCAAATCTTCTTATCTTCTGAAAAAAAAAAATCTGTACATCTTCTAGTGGGTGAATATAGATTTATCTTTCAGATAGGAAATTATTATCATATGAAAAATCTGTCAAGTTTTAATTATTTTTTAGTTAATGTGAAAGAGAAAGTAAATAAGGGACAATGCTTGGACAGACAGAGAGGAATTTTAGACAAACAATATACTGATGTAGTTAGCAATAGTAAAAATACAGTGATTTGTAAAATAATAAAAAAAAAAAAAACCCTTTATGTTCTATTGTCCCACTTCCACTTCCTCAGATGGGGCTGAAACAAGCTATTATATAAAATCCTGTGTATATATCAAGGGCATGCCAAAACTCTCGCTCATATCACTTATTTATAACCTTCTAACATACAAGTGAAAATGTCTCCCGAAAATAGCTATTATTGTCTTACGTTTGCTTGATCTATTTCCTGCGTTAATCTTAAACATGACTGCCCCATGAAAACGGCCACTTTTGGTATCAGTGACTAAATCAACTGCATCCTATTTCCTTCAAAGTACGAGTATCTCATCAAAGACTCAATAGCTACACTCCCCGCGATCCAGCATGAACCGAGAACGTTTGGGATTTTTTACTCTTCATACTCTGGAACAAATCAATCCAAGAAAAAGTACTACGATAGGTCAAGAATTTTTTTGGATATGTGTAGGTGTAAGTGTGTTTTTGTACGTGCTTTCAAGCAAGCTTGTTACTGAAAAAGAATATTGATTTTTTTTTTTTTTTTTTTGCATTTATTAGTATACCGAAGAAACTATTAGCCCAACTAAAAAATTAAATATATATATTTTTCTCTGATTTCATTTAAGAAATAATATTACAGTAATCTGTCAATTAACGAATTTATAACTTTTAATAGGAAACTTAAGTAAAGCTGAATGATGATGATAGATGTTTTTTATATATTCACACAGTATTAACAGATTAAGAAAAAATCGAATGCAACTTCTTTAAGATTCTTAACGATCTTAAAGTAATATATGAAATGTATTACAAATTCATAGAAGTTTTTGCCAGAAAAATGAGTAAATCCTGCAAATATCTTTTACTTTCACATAGTCAACAGTCAACTAAATGATCAGTATTGTTTTACTAAAAAACAAAAAACAAATAGTGTTAGCCTCCCTTTCAACCACTTAGAGTCATGGAAAGAGAGGCTATCTACAGTTGCCATCTCATTCTAAACATCGATGGCTCAGGAAAAGCTTTGTTATCGATAAAAGCTTGCCCAGAGCAGGATTTGAAATCGCTGCGTCAGGATTGTGAGTCCTAAACAGATCCTATGAGCTGACAACTTGAGACTCCGGAATCCAGTGTATTAGCCCTGCTGATAGGAGGGAATAATGGTATTGGGGACATTTACACTAATTATCACTACGAGGAGTTATTTTTATTATTATTATTATTGTTATTAAGTGTTAGCCTCCATTTCGACTACGTAGGGTCATAGATAGAGGGGCTATCTACAGGTTGCCATCCTATTCTACACATAAACGGCTCAGGAAAAGCTTTTATTTACCTAGGCGGGATTTAAACCCACAGCGCCAGGATTGCAAGACCTGAACGGATCCCATATTGCTACCCTGGCGCCCAACGCATTAATTTTAAATTCGAAGTTAAGTTTTCTACAGAATCTCTATATATAAATGACATTAAATAAATATCCCAGCTAAATTGCCTCTATCTGTGCTTTTATTTCCATGATAAAAAAAAATGAGTCCTCCATTCACGCCAAAAAAAATTTTGTATTGCACACATAGTTAGAATTGTTAACTTTTTATGTACAAAGTAAGTAATTCTGGAAAGACAAGCAGATCATTTTTTACTGAAACTAGTAAACTAAATATCATTTTAGTCATTAATGTCTCACTATAAATTTATTTTCTCTAAAATATTGCATAATCGGCATTTGAGCGTTACGCATGCTTGATTCCTTTCCTTATTGTATCTTAATAGAGTTATGTTATAAATGGATTCAATATGTACTTTACGTAAGAAATGTATAGCACTATTATCTAAAGAAACACCTTATCAACCTCTTTAAAAATAAATATATGTACGTAATGATGATGTTAACATAAAGAGTCTATGTACAAAGTTGGTGCGAATTGGCATGGTTTTAGAAAAACATGCTGCACATTTTATTTACCAATTTTTAAACTAACTTCAATTCTAAAAGTTAAAAAAAACTATTGTGCTAAATTACGGTTAACCCAATAGAGATACACATAATCTCTCTTATACCTGTCTGATAAATTACATTAAATAAGTATATGTGTGTTGTGTTTAATTATTGTTAATATAATACTGAATTCAATATTTTTTAGTACTTATAACTTTATGATATGAAACAATGAGAAGCTATTACTTTTTTTCTGACAGATTAATAAAATAAAATAAATAATAAATTTAGCTTAAAATATGGAATTAAAAATTACTAAGTATTGTTTAGTTTTTTAGGACCTAGAATCTCAGTTTACTGTTGGTAAGCATTCAAACTTGCGTGTGTGCGAGGTTTACGTAACCATTATAAACCTCATTACTAATTATTATCTATAACAGAACTGAACATAAAAATATGCTAATTTTATGTAAATATTACTTATATTTCTAGAAAAACTCGCAGTTATATATTACGCTTGTCAAGTAGCGTTCAAGAAAATAAAATAAATAAACTGACCGTATCAATTTGCATGAAAATACTTCATAATTCTTTAGTGTAATTAAAAAAATAAGTTCATAATTTATAAATATTTTACGCCTTTAAATTAAAAAAAAATAAAAGACACTAGTTTTTTTTAGGATCTTGGATTTTTTCTTTGAGATTTTTTTTTCAATAGTGTTTTGATAATTCGTCGTTAAAATCTACTGCTATGTTGAAATGTAAGCCTTGTGAAGATGCTAATGAGGCACAATATGTCCCGAATGAGGGTCATCATGACATTTCACGATGATGTTGACTCAGGATTCCTAGAGCCATATCCCTGCAGGCATTAAACAGGTGTGCGGACAGGATATCTTAATGAGTACAGGAATTTAGGGCAAGGCGAGGAGTGAGACAAGGTTACGCCCTTGTATCTTTGTCGTACAACCTTCCTCCCACAAATTGCAGTCAATCTTCCTCGATCCCACTATAATTATCTGAATGAACCCTCCTTAGGGCTCCTCCTACTCTGACTACCTTAATTATTATTTGATCTTTGTGGAAGAATTACAGGCACACAGTACTCATAAATGTTACCTTTGCTTTTTCGCTAAATCTAGTTTTGGCAATATACGATTAAAATCTTTTTCAATAGTATAAATAATAATTTCGATAAAAAATAATTTTATACTATTTCTGTTGTATTATATACCACTAAACAATATATATANAGCAAATATAAAATTATGTAAATTTGCAATTCTTAATACATTTCATTTTCATGCTATAAATTTGTTAATATTGCGCAGCCTTGATTACAAACAAAATATGGTAATAAATGGTAACATTATTATTTATTTTTTTAAATTTCAGTAAAGCATCTAATAAAAATGATCAGAAAAGTATAGTATAAGTAGAAAAGAAACACTTCAGCAAAATTTCACTTAAGCCTAACAGTGCAATATCAGCACTATGGAAACATATGCTAAATAACATGTATGTTTTGTTTTGCCTATTTCTCCAATATTGTGTTTATAAACACAATATCAACACGGTAGCAAGCACAATAGCACAACAACACAATAGCACAACAACACAATAGCACTTAACCAACACTTGCAATACTCCAGTAAAATAATAACAGGAGATAAACACTTCAGCAAAATGACAGCATGAGAATACTTCAGTAAAATAGCTTTTTACTGAATATGTCAGAATAAGTGTAATGTATTGGTACAATAAGCTACAAGACACAAACACAATAGTAACACAGTAGGAAACGTAATGACATAATAGCAAAGAAACAACACAGTACAAGGCTGCAGAAAAAAAATATAAACAAAATAAAGAAATCACTACGTTTGTCGTGGAAGGGAGTGAGATCACTTCAGAGAAATTTAAAATTTTAGAAGTATAAGGGGCATAATCACATTTGGATAAGAGCAGAGGTTAGTTTTTTTGTCGGAGTTCATGAAAAACTAGCTCGAATAACAGCTTGGACTAAAACTTAGATTTAAGAAAAACAATACTAACTAACCAATAAAAACTTTAATACATATTATTGATATAAAAAGTTAATATCTAAATATTACTAACTTATTCGCAAAAAAAATTTGTTGACTAGCATAATCTAAACTGATTCAATTTTATATTTCATACATTTGATAGTATGATATAACTTTCTTATATTTGTTTCATATTAATAAGTAAAATAATTATTGTAATTGTTTTAATTATTATTGCGTTGATTATTGTATTGTAATTATAATAAATGTAATACAACTATAATAAGAAATGGTAATAATGATATTTTCTCTAGATATAGATTTTTCTTACAAATATAATAAAATAAAAATACCTTAAAGCCTAGTGGAACAGAGCTATCATTATCGTTTTAAATAATTAAGGGTCTAAAATATAATAATCTATTAATAATTTTACTAGTGAATATAAAATTTTTTTTTGGACTCGTATATTTTTCTGAGTAGGAAAAATAAGTGTAAATTTGACGAAATTTATAAAAATCTATAGGCTCACTCAAAAAAAAAGGACCTAACAAACTATATTTGATAATCTGGTGAATAAAAACCGTTACTATTAATATCATACGATTGGCAGGATACGACTTTTGAATTGCATACTTGTGAACATGCGTTTAGCTTACCAAGTAAAATTTGTATTAATCACTTTCCGATCTAAACTATTAATGAGATAGTAATGCTTGTCAATGACGCAGGTTCTCTACTGTTCTCTCATCAAACTCCTCCAAAAGTAACAAATTACAACTTGGTTTTTACAATTCTGACATCATCACTGATTTCTTAGTACCGCAATCACTAATAGACACAAGTTTGCAATATTTTAAGTAAACTCGATTCGTTAGGTCTCCTCAAACACTGTATATTTCTTCCATATAGCTCATTATTTTGGCGTATTCACCTAATGTGCATGGAAATGCACACAGAATATTAATGGACCGTAAACACAATTTGATAAGTAAATGAAACTTGGCGCTCCGGGTTAAAATTCTACCATGGGCAAGCTTTTGTCAAGAAATAAAAAATCATCCAGAACCATAAAGGTTTAGAAAGGATGCACAACTTATATAGTGTTATAATATCATATATATATATATTTGATTGAAACTCCATAATTAGTTTTCACAAAATTAAAACAAATAAAATATTTACCGTTTCTTCTTCCGGGTCCAACCCTGACTGATTATAATGGAAAATAAATGTTTATGGAGTCTCATTGTATACCATCATTTGAGGGAGTGAGAAATTTTTATTTTTATTTTTCCCAAGGAGAAGTTCGCTAACCCTATCTACTTAAACCGAACTTCAAGGTAATATACCTAATGAGGTTATTCACATTGACAATGACATGTTATTTTTTTTTAAATGTTGTTTGTTTGCGTGTGAATTTGTGCGTGCATGGGCGTGTGTGTGTGTAAAATTTATTAACTATTAATGCGCTCCGAATGAAACATTCGAAAGTTACTTAGTTAACTATTGACGTGTTAACTAAGTACCTTCCAAATGTTTCGTTAAAGGTGGACATGGGTAAGGTTCAATGACTAATTTTGTCTGTTAAGTACAGACTGGAGAAGTGAATAAGACTAAAAGGTAAGATCACTAACTACTAGTTGCTAGTGATATTAAGTTTTAGTCTTATTCATCCTTAGGAGGTCTCAACTTTTCTAGTTACTTTCTTCAATATATTTTTCTTTTTCTTTGCCACTTTCTAAAAAAATGTTTTATCATTTTCAGCCTAATAACTACGTATAACCAGTTTCTTAATTTGATTTTTCTTTAAACACCCTCTCCACCTTGCTAAATAACTAGTATTAAAGATGTCATCCAACGAATTTGCAGGAAAGAGATTAAGCTAAGTCCGGTTTTTTTCTTTGGAATATTTCCGTCCTCTTTGTTACAAGAAAGTTGTAAAAGAATAAAAGATATTCCTTAAGTTGAACATTACAGTCCTCTTTCAAAAGGAAGACCCAAGAGATTTCGCCACGTAGTTTCTCCATTTAAAAGATAATTTTCGTTAATTCAAATCTTATTTGACTCAAGAGAAGTGAAGGTGTATCACATCTAGCCATCTACAGCTGACCCCGAAGAAGCAATTACCCTACCTTAAATTACGTTAGCAAACTGAGCAGTTAACCATTTTGAAAATGGGTCACCAATCCCTGACGTACACTCATTACACAGAGATAATCGTTCTGAAAGGACACTTTACTGCTATAGAGAAGTTTGACGTCATGAGACCTTTAAATTAGAAGATATTTTTTTATTATTTGTTATAGTAGACAGCAAGTATAATTAATCAATTTCTCCAAGAGTTAAGCTGAATAATGTATCATAATAAAAGAGTATGAGAATTATATTCATAGTTACTGTTTATAAAAGTGTTATTTTGTTTATCAGTAGACAATATAAGAGCATTCAAATATTTATTTGAAGTGTGGGATAGAATAATCTCCCTGCTTGAGTTAATAAATTTTCGCCGCTATGTTGGTTTAGCATACATTCTAAGGGATGTCAATGTCATGTACCAAAAGGATATTAATGGAGAAATATTATCCTCTAAATATATTATTCATCTTTAGTCTTATTACTTGTAATTTTTATTTATTTATTACATTCTGTTAAAATAAGAACATTTCGTAATTTGATTTTAATGAAAAAAAAAAAAAAATAATAATCAATGACAATCGCATAAATAGAGAAGTGACCAATGAAACCACTCTCAGAGTCTAAAGCATTTTATCAAATTCTGGAATTTTGCCATTTTCCTTGAACCAACCCTCTGGGTTTAAAAAAAGAAGCTCATCAATATTTTGAAGCATTAAGTGACTCCTCTTCAACAGGCCAGCACAGGAATAGCACTAGTAGACTTCCTTTTCCCATATGGTACAATATATATATATATATATATATATATTGCTCATTTTACATTAAGTGCGATATGAACCATTAAATNGAGTACAGTGGCCTAAAGCCAATTTTTTTTTCTTTTTGTGTGTGGGTGGGGTGGGGGTGATGCATGTCTTATATGCGTGCACCAGGAAAGCGTGCCACTGGTTTGCGAGACTTTACAGGGTCATTCTGGTAAGTCAGCGAAAGTCTTTAGCTTTTATTTCTGTCATTAATCTTCAATTAAAGCAACATAAAGGAGGAACTTTGGGATGATTGACAGGTTGTCTTTCTATTCTTTCCTTAGTATTTAAGCTCGTTGGGATAGTGCAGGGAGAACCTTATCTTGCGACACTCTGAGGTGTCTGATGATGGTGTGTTGACACCGAAGCTGGTCTAATTAAATAAATTTAAACAGGAAAGACAGCCTCTATATCATCTCTAAAGTGATCAATAATCCTGTAACCTCCAGAAAAAGAAAATAAATATAAGAGCAATTTTCTTACTTTGACGATTTTTTTATAACAAGAAAACTTTCGAATCATTTCCATTATATTGCCATGTGAAAAACTCTATCTTCTAATTTCATTGGGCTTTAAAGCAATTAGCTAGACGGATCTGACGCGGTGTCGAAAATAAAGTCGTAACTTCTTTCATTACCAAGCTGACCTAATCGCTTTTCGAGGAAGGCTTTTCATGTTCTGAATGACGACTATCGGGATTCCTGAGAGTTAACAGCGATCGAAGGTTAGTTTTCGATACTAAAGTAAGTAAATCATTGGCCTAACCTCTTCCAAGAGGATGGTCCTTGGCGTGAACTCCGAAGGCCAGGATGTGGTCCGGAACTCTTAGATTACAATGCCGTCGCGGGGAAATCAGCACACCGGCGTGACTACTTATCGGCAAGTCTGATAACGCTAAGATCCGTATCAATTACCATAATCCAGTATAATAAGTGTTGACGTCACCTGGAGCCATTTATCACACTCTAAATACTGGCTATTCCGTTAATGGCGTCTTTGATATGAAACTTGTTCCGGCACGACACGTGAAACAAGGATGAAATCATTTGCCAATGCGATTATCATAGGCGAATTGATTTTGCTCACCGGAACGTAGGCATTGAATAGCAAAATAAACGTGAATTGTTGCAAAAAAAAAAAAAAATAAAAATGCTTCAAGTTGAATGGAAATAGCCAGGGGTAGGAAATAGGAAAACGTGAATAATTTATCTTAAAAGCAATTACTTATTCTGGGGAATATATTATTACTGATTATAAAATTAAAGAATTTTTGACATATTTATTTTATTTATTAACACGAGGCTATTGAATGTTTTAGAATTCAACACGCAATTTAAAATAATGTCCCACTTCCCTCAAGTTTGTGGCATGTGGTCGACTGTGTTTAATCTGTACAAATATTTGAGGAATGCTACTGGTACCCTTTGAGAAGAATTGGCATTGAAATAGGAGAAGTCTGATTTGGGAGAGATATTTTAGAATATCTTCTGCTGTCGTTACAAAGATAGAGGTATTGAAATGGGATCTGTGACAGCACAGAGGAGGAGTGAGGTCCAAGCTGGTTGTTTAAGGATAGCAAATGGTAACGTTTTGAGAGGTATTGGCAGGGAAATAGGAACTGTGAAAGCACAGAGGAGGAGTGACGTCCAAGCTGGTTGTTTGAGGATAGCTACTCGTATCGCTTTGAGGGGCATTGCCAGTGATATGGGAACTGTGACAGCACAGGGGAGGAGTGAGGTCCAAGCTGGTTGTTTGAGGATAGCAAATGGTAACGTTTTGAGAGGTATTGGCAGTGGTATGGGAACTGTGACAGCACAGAGGAGTGAATTCCAAGCTGCCTGTTTGAGAATACCAGTAGCTATTGGCAGTTATATAGAAACTGTGAGAAACAGCAGTGAGAGACAGTCACTTGTACATATAGTGAAATACCCTTGCTTTCACAGAGTACGAATGATAAGTCGATGCAAAGTATGTTCTATCCTTCCTAAATTTCCATTAGCACGAACGAATTTCCTCAGATCTTGCTCAAAGTTTAGACTACTGCTACTTCTTGTACAATTGTGACCAAAGTTCAGGTGTAATATAACCACGAAGCACTTTCATGATGAAACATAAGTCACGTATAATCAAGCGAAGTTTTAGTAACTTATTTTTAAGAGGCTTTTCTTTATCTGAGAAGTTCAGGTAAAAACTAAAATGGCCCATATCAAGATTCGTAACCTTATACACACACACACATTGCTTATAATCGCTTTCAAGCAAAACCAACTGATAGCTTGGTAGGAAATGAATAAGGCATTATTTTTAGGTCCGTCAGTATGGCCTAAACCATTATTAAATATAGTGTTGTGCAACCCACTCTTCTTCAAACAGAGAAACTAAGCTCAGGATTGGAACAAAATCGGCAAATTATTAGGCTATAGTTAATGTCAGGCTAAATACAGAAAGTTTTACCGTTGGACTAAATTAAAAACATTAATAGGGCGCCAGGGTAGCTCTTGGGATCTGTCCGGATCTCGTAATCCTGGCTCAAGAATGGGATGGAAACACTAAGAGGCTAAAAGGAAGGGTTACATTTATTTAAAAAAATAAAAACACATATCTTTGCTTCATAATTTGTAAAAAAAAAAAAAAAAAAAAAAAAAAAAAAAAAAAAAAAAAAAAAAAAAAAAAANAAAAAAAAAAAAAAAAAAAAAAAAAAAAAAAAAAAAAAAAAAAAAAAAAAAAAAAAAAAGTAATTTATCAAGTTTCAGGATATTTAATAATTTTAAAAGATTGGATTCAGCGCTTTTAATACTAAAGAAATTATTGTAGCTTAGGAATACTCTTGAAAAAATGTATATAGCGTTGTTATTATTTTACTAATTAATAAAAGGAACATAACAGATGTAAAATGCTATATTCTAATGTTTAACTTATACAGCTTGTACACTTATAAGCAAGTTAAATAAAGTATTTATTAAAGCAGCTTTGAGTACAGTGGCCTAAAGCCAATTTTTTTTTCTTTTTGTGTGTGGGTGGGGTGGGGGTGAGGCATGTCTTATATGCGTGCACCAGGAAAGCGTGTGCCACTGGTTTGCGAGACTTTACAGGATCATTCTGTTAAGTCAGCGAAAGTCTTTAGCTTTTATTTCTGTCATTAATCTTCAATTAAAGGAACATATAGGAGGAACTTTGGAATGATTGACAGGTTGTCTTTCTATTCTTTCCTTAGTATTTAAGCTCGTTGGGATAGTGCAGGGAGAACCTTATCTTGCGACACTCTGAGGTGTCTGATGATGGTGTGTTGACACCGAAGCTGGTCTAATTAAATAAATTTAAACAGGAAAGACAGCCTCTATATCATCTCTAAAGTGATCAATAATCCTGTAACCTCCAGAAAAAGAAAATAAATATAAGAGCAATTTTCTTACTTTGACGATTTTTTTATAACAAGAAAACTTTCGAATCATTTCCATTATATTGCCATGTGAAAAACTCTATCTTCTAATTTCATTGGGCTTTAAAGCAATTAGCTAGACGGATCTGACGCGGTGTCGAAAATAAAGTCGTAACTTCTTTCATTACCAAGCTGACCTAATCGCTTTTCGAGGAAGGCTTTTCATGTTCTGAATGACGACTATCGGGATTCCTGAGAGTTAACAGCGATCGAAGGTTAGTTTTCGATACTAAAGTAAGTAAATCATTGGCCTAACCTCTTCCAAGAGGATGGTCCTTGGCGTGAACTCCGAAGGCCAGGATGTGGTCCGGAACTCTTAGATTACAATGCCGTCGCGGGGAAATCAGCACACCGGCGTGACTACTTATCGGCAAGTCTGATAACGCTAAGATCCGTATCAATTACCATAATCCAGTATAATAAGTGTTGACGTCACCTGGAGCCATTTATCACACTCTAAATACTGGCTATTCCGTTAATGGCGTCTTTGATATGAAACTTGTTCCGGCACGACACGTGAAACAAGGATGAAATCATTTGCCAATGCGATTATCATAGGCGAATTGATTTTGCTCACCGGAACGTAGGCATTGAATAGCAAAATAAACGTGAATTGTTGCAAAAAAAAAAAAAAATAAAAATGCTTCAAGTTGAATGGAAATAGCCAGGGGTAGGAAATAGGAAAACGTGAATAATTTATCTTAAAAGCAATTACTTATTCTACAATTACGAACACTAGGGATTAGAAAGTACATAGAGACAGACATAGATACATACACGTGCATATATATATATATATGTGTGTGTGTTAAACCACCAAGGTGTGTAAAAATATTAGCAATGTAATCGTTTTTCCATGAGGCTCACAAATATTTTTAAAAACACTTTAAAAAATTTTTCGGTCACTTGCCGCATGTTTTAAAAAAAATCAAATACATCAAATGATTTAAATTATATAAAACCTAAGTAACTCTTGTTATTTCTCATCTCCACAGTTTTTTTAGTTTTTTTTTTTAACTTTTATTTATTTGTTACATTTCTGTTAATATAAAGACATTTTGTAATTTGATTATAATCAATATAACAATAACAAAATCACAATGGCAATAGGGGAGATGATTACCAATGACACCACTCTATAATCCTCCGTAATAATAGCTTACACTTTGAAAAGTGGATTTTAAAGACTTTTTTTATTCTTCTTTTCTTTACACACACGATTAGCATTGCAGTATGACTATTTTAAGATATCTAAATTCCTTATATATGTACTAATATGGGTTTTCATAGTTTATTCAACAAAATATGGTTAAAATACTAATTAAAACTCTTTTTTTTTCCTTTCCTTTTTTTTTTTTTTTTTTTTGCCGAAATTCAACATAAATAGTTTGGCCGTTTTGCGACATTAGCTATAGGTGATATGACAATTTTGAATACGATCGACACATCGCATTTCGCGGTTCTGTCCTAAATCCTGCCGAAGAAGTATGCCCATTTCCAATAACCCCCTTTGTAAATCCTCTGATTTTAAATTTCAGTCGTTAGACAAACAAAGAAAGAAAATGCTACAATCCCTACTTTAAAAATTGCAATAATAATAAAAGTTCTATGCATAAGGGTAGTCACGAACTACCAATTTCTTTTTTCATATTATTTTTTATAATTGCTGTGGTGGTAAGAATAGTTGGGAAATCTGAATCTACTAATTTGTATCAGCCATTTCAATGATGGTAGTGCAATATCTTGTGGTCTGTTTAATAATACCCAATTTGCATTGCATCACGAAAATGAAAAAAGAATTACAACATTCGCATTATATATATAAATAATATCATTGTTTGTTCATTTACAGTCTCAGACACACACGCACGCGCGCCCGTAATTATACCTCTCTCTCTCTCTCTCTCTCTCTCTCTCTCTATATATATATATATATATATATATATATATATA
>KZ808388.1:70267-83808 GCA_000696205.2 Oncopeltus fasciatus | reverse complement strand
AAAAAAAAAAAAGTCAACAAAAACATGACTATTTTTTTCTTCTTCAGAATTCACTTTTAAAAGGTGTTTGGTTCGAACTGGAATAATTTTAGTCATGATGTTCGTCTCAGAATCAGTACCCCAATTTGGAGTAATTGTTTCACTTTTGGGAGCTTCAACAATAGCTCTCACAACATACATCCTCCCTAATGCATTTTATATGATGCTTTGCCGACAAGAAAAAGAAAATTCTCCACACAGGTACTATTAAAGAATATATAAAGAAAGTTAATTTTTGACATATAAATAAAGTAACAATTTAATTGCAATTTCAGGAATATACCTTGGTACTGGTGTCTCTACATGTGGATTTTAATAATTGTTGGTGTACTAGGAGGAATTGCTTCAACATACTCAGCACTTGTAGCTATGTTTGACTCTCAGTTTAAGAAACCTTGTTACTGTGATAATCTAGGTTATTAACAGCCTATTTTACTTTTAATATCATTAATGAAAAGAAATGTTTTTTTTTTATTGTTCATATTTAAATTAAATTATATTTGTGTATATATGATTAGAACTAGAATCTCATGAACTATTTATCCAATAAGATTTTGCTAAATAAAAACAAGATTAAATCTTAATTTATTTATATAATTTACTTTATCCTGTCTTAAATTTCACAGTCCAAACATGTTAAAGAACTAAAATAGTACAGAAAAACCATTAATAATGAAAAATAATAAAGCTCATCCATCATACAAAACTCCATGCTAAAGGGAAAAGTGAGAATGATGAAGTCACACAAAAATAAACACTAAATATATGAAAATTCCACACTGTAGGTATTTAATTATTGCATCTGTTAATTAAATTTCAGGTAAGCCCATTCTTAAAGTCATATTTTTCTGAAGAATAAAGAAGATAATTGATTTTTTTCTTTTTTTTTTAATTTATAATGAGTTTCATTAAGTTTAAATAATAATTGCAACTCATATAAAATGTTCTTTAACAAATAACAGTAATAGTTAACCCACTATTAATTAATTCAAATGGAGAGTTTTTTGACAGTAGAGATTATTAGTAGAGTTTTTTGTTGGGATTCGATCAAGATAGACCCAAAAAATAAAATTTTAAAAATGTGTATTTTTTTAAATATCTACCGTTTTGGCTTATATTGTAAGCCATCTTCAGGGCAGTTGAAATACAATGTCATAAAAAAAAACATAAAAAATTAAATAGGGAGGGGTATGAAGTGGAAGGTACCAATAGAGCGGCCTGCATCAAAGGGGGCAATACCAGGAAAAAAGGTAGGAATTATTGCGGTTAAGTAGCCTAAGGAACTAGGAGACAAGTTTGATAGGTTTATTTCGAAGGAAGGCTAATGGGTTTTCATAATATTGAAAATGTTTGAATAAGTTGAAGAAATATGTTCTTTGTCAGTTCTGACATTAACTGGATTGTGTTGTAAAATAATATGAACGGTTTCAGGTAAAAGGCGTTTGGGTTCATAGGGTTAAGTGGAAAGAATGTTGTTATCAAATTCAAAAGTGTCTTTCATGAATGACTCTTTTTGTGGGGGCAGTGCGATGTCATTTTTATGATTGTTGATTTTAATGGAAATAGGGTTTTTAGTTTGCCCAATATAAGAACCATGGCAATTAGGAATGGAACAAGGAATTTTATAAACAACAATGATTCTATTAGGGAGAGGGATGGGCTCTTTAGGGAGGGTGTAACTGGATTTTAGTTTGTTGTTAGTGGAAAAAAGCAAGCTTAAGATTAGGGAAAGTTTTTCTAGGGGATTTCTTAAATTTTTTTAAAAATTTTTGTAATGTAAAGGAGAGAAAGGAAGTGGGGTCATTATTTTGACAGAGGGGCTTTTTATGGGAAGTGGAAAAGTAGAATTCATTCAGAAGTTTTTAATGGTGTGCTTATGGAAACCATTAGAGAGAATGGTGTAAGTCACACGTTTCATATTTTTGCTGTAGAATTGTTAGATGTGTGATCTGTAGATAAGATTTTTGTCCTGATTTATTTTTTTATTATGAGGTTGTGATGAGTTAAAGTGGAGTAGACTACCTGAGTAAGGGTGTTTAGAGTATCAAGATAGAGCCATTAATATTACGGATAATACGGGTGTCAAGGAAGGGGAGTTGATAATCAGACTCAATTTCAATGGCGAAGCAAGATTCTCATAGCCAGACAATTAATCTGATTATATCTCCTTTACCAAGGTAATTACTATAACCAGATTCACGGTTATAAAAAAAAATCCCAACCCATTAATAAATATGTTATACTTTACAAATGCACTTGACAACATAAGAGATAACAACGAGAGAAAAAATAGCTTACTTTATCTCAGCTGGGCTTTGCCCAATGAATGACAGGCCTAGCCTTTTTCATTTTGTAGAGTGGTGACAGAACAGTATTAGTGATGTGATTGAATATCCTTGTGTCTGTTTGATTGCTTACATTTTGGTCTTCACTGGCAGCAATAAAAGATATTGTAAAGAACTTGTAAAGAAAGTAGTGAAGTAATTTAATATGAATTATTCTGCCTCCCTTTTATCTTTCCTTAATCCAAAACAAGTAATATCATCAGTTACAGTCCAGCATCTCGGATTCTCCACTCTCAACCTATTATAAAAATAAAATTTTTCTCTCAAAATCAAAATTTTATTTTAACTAAGTGGTTCATTTTAAAAAGTTTATATTTTTCAAGAGTCTATTAGTTATCATTAGTTACTTAATAACAGTCCACATTTTACATAAACAAGCCAAGTAATTTTACACTGACCAGGTAAATGGGGAAGTAAAATATAGTTATTACAGTACAAAAACAATTTTCAACTGAACTGGAAGTTGGAACTAAATCACTAACTCTACTTGATTTAGATTTTTACAACTTTTATTTTGCATAACATTGAAAAACCATGTATAAATTTCCATTGAATTTTCTCATAATTAGAATCTAAATGTAAGGCATAAGGCAAATCCTAATGATTCAATTTTGGAACAACCTCAGTGAACTTTCATTCGTCATTATGTTCTGAGTTGCACTGCATTGAACTAAATTTGTAGCTGTGACAGAAAAAAAGAACTTTTCAATCTTATTTGATAACACAGGTAAGATCCCCCCCCCCCCTCCATTTCTATTATTCTTAATAAACCAATTATCATTTTTGTTTCGTATTAAATCATAAGTCATTTCATTATGGAAGTCTTTAATGAGAACAACCTAAAAAACAATATGAAATTTACTAAAAATAGGCCCACATTCCTGTAACTTCATTTGATTCATAAAGGTACTCGCTTATTGGGCTTTCTCTTAAGAACTCATATAGTTAATAACATTAAAAAGGCATGGAGAATTTAGTTATTATGTTTATTTATTAAACATTTTAGCATTGAAGCTCAAAAAAAAAAAAAAGTTCTTAAAAGGGGGGTATCCAGGCTTGAAAATAAACAGAATATTTAATCTCTGTCGATACTTAATGATAAGAGCCCAAATAAAAAAGTCTGTCACACAGGAGCTGTGTAAATTAAGGGAGCTCCTTAGCATTTTAATTAATGAATACTTGTGTTTGAACTTTCCATGCCATGTAAACCTCATTCCTCATGTTTCAAATTCTTAATAACACAAAGAACAAATAAAAGTCTGACACAAAGGGGCAGTTTAAACAAAGAAAATTCCCATATTTTATTAATGTGGATTTAAATGAGAATAATATTTAATATTTATAGATTTAAACTACTAAAATAGCCAAAAACCTAAAAAACAAAAGTAAAAGCTAATATTGGCCCCTAAAAGTTTAAGCTGTTTAACACTCATATCAAGATGGTAAACATGCCATAAATTTTTGGAAAGTAATAACTACATAATATGAAGAAGTAAAGAAAAAATGGTAAAAAAGTGAAACCGAAAAAGGAAAATTCATGAATTTCTAAGAATAGGAATGCGAAATCTTACTGAGTTTTAGATGTTAACAGAATATTTACTATTGTATTGTTGAAAATTATCATTACTAAAACGATACCTGTTTTGATATATAATATCCTTTAACTGTGCTGAATTATACTTTTTTAAAGTGTTTTGAAACATAAATTAATATGATTAATTTCTGATTCAATAATGATTAAATTCTCTTATATATTATTACATTTTATAAGAGAATTGAGTACAAGTCAAATATTACTTGGAATTTCGGGAATAAAATATTTTGACTATTAGCACTTTTCTGCTAAGGAAATAAAGCTATTTACATTGGTTGCATGATGGGACTTGCATTCATTGAAAAAATTTAGAAACAGATCTTCACCAATCATGCATTGAAGATGTAAATAATATACTCAAAATTATATGCATAATTATACATATTTTTTTGTTCTCTAGCATTAATAATATTCAAATTAAAAAAATCAAATTCAGCACTTAAGATGGATTCTGCAAACAGATGGCTGAGTTTCTTAATTATTTAAATTGAACAAGGAAATGTGACTGGGTTATCTGAAAAATCTAATAGAGAAATTGCTAACTCTTCTTAACATTTTGTTATACACAAAAAAAAAAAGAACATAAGTGTAAAACATAATTCTAAAACATTTATGATCAACTAAGAAAGTTTATCAAAGAAGATGAAGGTTAAGGCTCCGTCACTCTTCCTTCTCAAGCAGAATATAGGCAACCTTAATGATCTTACATTTTATGCTCATCACCCCCTCCAGTTTTTAAAATCATCCTACACATCTAGTCTCATCTATGATTATCATTTATGAAGTATGGGAATCTATTTAGCTAACGCAGCTTCTAGATAATGAACTAATAGATGTTTTTTATTAGGGGTTGGGTCAAGGTAGATCCAAAAAATACAAATTTTACAAATGTGTATTTTTTAAATTATCTGCTGTTTTGGCTTACAGTGTAAGCCATCTTCAGGGCTGTTGAAATACAATGTCATAAAAAAAAAAAAAAATAAAAAATAAATTAAGACTAAAAATTAAATGATTATTAAATAGAATTGCTATAACTAAATATAATTTGTTAAAAATATATAAATGTAGTAAAATTCAAAAAATAAACTACAAAAAATATATAAATAATTCACCAAACCTATCTATCATGAAAGCAAGAGGGGACGTCATGTCACAAAGATTCCATTTTCATGACTGAGAGGTAGGGTTTGAAACTTGCAGGAAATTTTTGAGATGGACAACATGTGTGGTGGAAGGATGGGGGGTAAAAGGCGGTAAGTACAAAGAGAGAGCGGCCTGCATCAAAGGGGACAATACCAGAAAAAAAGGTATGACATTATTGCGGACAAGTAGCTTCAAGGAACTTGGAGAAATGTTTGACAGATTTATTTTGATGGATAATGGTTTTTCGGAATGTTAAAAATGTCTCTGACTTCAACTCCCATCTGTGTGGGGTACCCCATACTCCATGACATAGTTAAAACATTAAAAATTTATTGAATCTTAAGTTTTGCAATACAGGCCGGAACTTCAAATTATTAATTTTTAATAACTAAAAGTTTTAACTAAAAGTACTCCAAGAGCCTTAACAACTGAGTCTCTTCTTAAAAATTGATGGAGGTAAAAAGATTTTAATGATTAGAATTTTTTTTTTCAGAATATTGATTAATAACATTCACAATTAGGGCTTCAGAAAATTCCAAATCCTCTAACAATCTTAAAGTAATTAAATTTTTCAGACAAAACTAGAGCACAAAAACATTTTTTAATTTACCTGAAAATTACCTGTATTCATCCCTCTACACAACTTAGAAGTTTTATTTGACCAAATACTGAGAAAAAAATAAAAATAGATTGACAATATATAAAATAATTATCTCCTTAGATTTCGTATTCCAACTGTAGGCATATAGTTCCAAATAAAATCTCTTTTCACTGATAAGATTAAGTTTAAACTGCTTTAATGTTTAAGCCTTTAGCCTAATCAGTTCAAAAATTATTCTTACAGTTATTTTTAACAATAATTTTTTTTATTTTTCCCTCAACTTTGTTTTTTCTTTAAGGGTTTGAAGTTTTGCTAATAATAATTCAAATTAGCTAAAGTCCTCAATTTAATCACGTTTTCACAAATTGACTGTAATGAAACCAAACATAAATAATTATTTAAAAATGTCTTAAATTTCTTAACATAAAAAGGAACATTTAAAAAATATTTTTTAATATTTCACTTTTGCAGAAAATTTGTCTTTAAACAATTATTTTATTGCTGCATTGTGTATTTCATGGTGCTAAAATGAAATTATCTTCTGTAAGAGAGTTTTTTTATTCAAATTTGTCTTAGATCCCCAGTTCCCATAGTTTGTTTGTGGTAATAATTTAAAAAATATATCATGTCCATAATTATAATTATAGTATATATAGTCCATAATTATAATTATGGACATGATATATTTTTTAAATTATTACCACAAACAAACTATGGGAACTGGGGATCAAAGACAAATTTGAATAAAAAAAACTCTCTTACAGAAGATAATTTCATTTTAGCACCATGAAATACACAATGCAGCAATAAAATAATTGTTTAAAGACAAATTTTCTGCAAAAGTGAAATATTAAAAAAATATTTTTTAAATGTTCCTTTTTTCCCAAGGTCATAAAAAATTAATCTTTGGCATTATTCACTTAAAAACAAAGAAAACTGGTAAGGTCCTATGATTAAGTAAAGTGGAAACAAATAGGGCAGATAGCTAGCATGCAGGACATTTCAAATACTTAAAATGCCATACAAATAGAAATTTATTAGGTAAAATTAGTTTTATCTAAAAAATTGTTTAAATAGTCATGAATGATAGAACTAATGAGAAAAGAGAACATTAAAACACATTTTCATTAAGCAATACATACATATTTTTATTGCAATGTCATTAAAGAAAATAACAAAAATGATAATTATATTGTGATCCTGGAGGAATAAAAATACATCACTTAAAAAGTAAACTATATTTTTTTTCTAATTAATGGGAAAATTTTCTTTTTCCAAGAGTAACATACATGAAATTCAAAGATATTGATTAAATTCTAGTTATTACACTATCATATAAGAGCAAATAATACATGGATTAAAAAATTCCCGCGCGCACACACACGCCCACAAAAATTTAGGCAATTGTGATAGTGACAGATATCAGTAGGGGAAGGCTACGATAAGGTACCATGGCGTTAGTTAGTAAGGTCTTTCTGTTTATTTTCTTAATATTAAATTTAAAGAAAGCTTTAATGAGCGATGAAATGTATTCAGAACGTTCCACGATAACGAAATTAAATACTGTACTCATTTCAATATTAGTCCGTAATAAAGAACATGTCTTACCGTACTTCTTAACGTGCCTTGACAGGTTGGATTATCCAAAGGACAGATTAACTTTGATGTAAGTATGATTTATTAATTAAAAGAAAAATAACAGACGAAAGAATTTAATGAATATATGTGCATGCAAAGTATTTTATGAAAATGACAAGCATAGTAACAGTTCCTATTTTATTTTTGTTTATAACCTTCTACTGTTTATGTGTTTCTATTAAGCGGTAACTATCTTAGAGCATCTCAAAAAACTAATTTGTAATGTATAATGTTCGAAAGAAATTCCACCAAGAGCCATTGCAAGCTACATTTGCACTACAATCGCTCCTTAGATACTACCTGGGATTCCAGAAACTGTCACGAATCAAAACAGCTGTTTTGAAAATTACATAACTGTTGTTTCATAGAACAAATAAAACCTTCATTGTTATTTTAATAATTCTTGAATTTTGTGTTATTTTATATGGATTGTTTTTTTTATTTTATAATAACAATATCTCGTGTTCAAGAATTTTTTTTTTGAAGCTGAACACTTTTACTGTTCATGATCTCTTCTCTTCTTCATGGTTCCATAACTGTTGTTTCATAGAACAAATAAAACCTTCATTGTTATTTTAATAATTCTTGAATTTTGTGTTATTTTATATGGAGAGTTTTTTTTATTTTATAATAAATCTTTATTTATTACATTCTGATACTTAACATCTTGTAATATGATGATATCATAAAATAGAAGTAAAATAAAATATAATAAAATCAACAATATAACAATTAAATGGTCATCACTGTGCTGGGTGAAGGGGCCCATCGACGCCACTTCCAATAAGTTTAGGCATTAAGGCCCAGGAGGTCGCGAGGCCATCTCCGTTTTAGTCGCCGGGGAGGATTGTGAGGATTGGTGTCCGACGACAGGGATTGGGCATATGGATTGGGATGAAATTGGAGTTTACTATGGAAGAGTTTGAAGCGGGTGGAGATAAGGTCTTTGACAAAAGGAATATTAAAGTCGTGATGAAGGGTAGAGTTGGACACATAATATGGAGCGTTAGCAATTATTCTAAGAATTTTGGACTGAAAGGATTGTATTCGTTGGATATTGGAAGGCTNACACACTATTTCAGCTTCGTTTTGCTAACTGTTGTAAGTATATAATATTTGTCTGTATGCACTTAAGCGTACGAAATTTTAAAAGCTAATAAATCAGATTTGGTATTTTCTTTTTAACAAATACACTTATGGAACATTATAAGTATAAAATGTAATTTTGTAGAATCAACTTAACAGAATATACCACTTAAACATTAGAAGTAATACTGAATGTATCTAACAATAGGCATTCCAACAGTTATATTTTTATCACAACATGAATACATAAGAAATGATACAGAACAAACCTCTCAATATCAGAGTACATCCATCTTGTGTTTTGAGAGGAAACTAAAAGTGACCCATCTAGTATAGTAAGTCTAAATTAACTGACTAGACAATTTCAAAATGTATTAAAAATTATAACAACAATAAATTTGCAAATCATCTCCTAATTGCAGGTCGTTTTTTACATGATTCTGAACCATCATACACCGTTTTATGCACTTTGTCTGGATAATGCATCATAATAGAAGACAGACGGCAAACTGCCGCCTTTTTGCCAAATACCTTTCTTCTGTCTTCCAAGACCATGAAGCTATTCTAGTTCCTGACCTCTGCACAGCTATTACCAATCAGCTGGACCTGGAGCATTCCTCTTCCCCCCTGCCTTCCTCCCCTCAAATATGTCCCATAAGATATAAAAGCTCCGCTCCTTTAAGGCTCTTAGATCTCACCTACCAAGTAGTTCTGAGGAAAAATAGTTTTAATTTTTTTTTTTTTGCTTTATTTCACAAACTATTTCATTTATTGCATGAAATTATATTATTTGTATTGGAAGCGAACTAGATTTCTAAAACGAATAAAAATCTTTCTTGGGCTTCAGCAACCACCTTTTTTGTATATCACCAATGTAACTTTGTATGTACTATTAAAATACTATTTAAAAGTATGTTCTTTTAATCACTAGGAGTAGCAGTTAGTCTAAAACTTGAAACTAAAACGTCATCTAATTATTAACATCTTCATAAAGACTATATAATTTATATATATAAGGCATAAATTATATAGTTTAAATTATAGTTTAACGTCTCTTACAGTAACATGTTTTTTTTTATTTATAAAAAACCTGCTCCGTACTTCTGTTTTACTTTTGTTATCAGAGATGAGTTACACTTTTTCAATATTTATAAATTTATGTAACATGTATATAATTATATGTTATCTATAATTAGATGACATTAATCAATAATGATATCATTGGTTTATTATATTTTTAGTTATAAGTTTTTTAAATTAATTTAAAGTGTTTAGACACAGTCTGTGTGATGTATTTTGACATTGTCCTTTATGTAAATAACAATTTTGGTTTGCTGCAATCTGAATGATTATATTATTTTAAAGGTTTGATAGTGACCACAACATTGATCGAAGCATTGAAGTCTTAGAGAAATGGCTTAGTGAAAATAAAAAATACTATCATTCAGTAATTACAAACTTTGAGAGAGACAGTCAACCAATTCCTGAGGAAGATGGTGTAGCTCACTGGCCATATGAGAGATACACTCACTTAATTTCTCTTAGGGAGAAGTCTCTGAATACGGCCAGACAAATTTGGGCTGACTACATTTGGGTAAGTTTTCTAGAAACCTATCTAATCATACAGTCATACTTTGATAAGTTAACTAATTCCTGCTGCATGTGTTGTAATAATTATACATAATATTCAGTTATTTAAGAATGAGCTTAGGTTCAATTAGGTTAATTATTTTTTCTTGTAGCAGATTTTCCTCAAGAAAATCAAACTATTCACATTATTTTCATTATGTGGCTTTTGAAAAAACACCCCTTTTTTTCAACACCCCTTTATTTGTTCTCTATAAGATTAATGAATATTTAATTTTCTCTTCCTCTATACCCGCTCTTGACTATTAACTCGATTTTAACTATTAACTCACCTAAAGGTTTCCAAAAACAAGCTTAATTACCAATTTTTTTTAAAATTGTGGAACACATAGAGACAAATATATAAGCATATATACACTTATCTACAATTTTGAGTATTATATTTTTAGAACTCCTTTGCAGTTTAGTGAAGATTGTAAAAATTGTTTGAAATCACGTGATTAGCCTGACTTCCTTATTGCAAATCTGCTAAAATCATCTTTATATTTAAAAAAAAATTACTGACTTTTATAGGCATATGAAATATGATTTTGTAACACTTAACAACTCTAATAATATTTACAAAAAATGTTTATCATGAAAAATATTTTAGAATAACAGTAGGAGTGTTGAATTCCCCTCCTTTCCTAGAGTGTTTTTCAACAGCATTAAAGTTTTGCTTCAATGCTCTTTTTTATTATTTTATTATTTATATAATTTTTTTGTTACCATAAGCCTACATTTAGTGAAACATAACTGATATTTTCTATCTTATGCAATTGCCACTTCAGAATTGCCTTCATTAGTTCTTGTAATTTTGCTTTAAAGATTAATTATATGAACTGTTGATCTCTACTAAAAATAAATATTTCATTATTTTATATCTTCTTGTAGATAACTATAATCCATATTTTGTTGTATCATGAGTNTCCTTCCTTTTTTCACTAAAATTAATTTTTAGGTTTTGCTCTAATCATTAATAAATTCCTTTAGTTTTTATTAAGTAGGAGTACAAAAATATCAATTTTGTTAAAAGATAAAAGCCCAATATGTTGCACAAACACAGAAGATATCCTAATAAATGAAAACCAATCCAACATTTTTACAAGTACTAATAAGAGCAAGATGTTGTAATATAAGGTTTTTAAACTAACTGTAAAAATGTATTAATTGGAATTTCCACAATTCTCTAATATTTTAGTAATCTAAAATTAATTTTTAGGTTTTGCTCTAATAATTAATAAATTCCTTCAGTTTTTATTAAGTAGGAGTACAAAAATATCAATTTTGTTAAAAGATAAAAGTCCAATATGTTGCACAAACACAGAAGATACCCTAATAAATGAAAACCAATCCAACTTTTTTACAAGTACTAATAAGAGCAAGATGTTGTAATATAAGGTTTTTAAACTAACTGTAAAAAAAAATTAAAAATACCATTGCCTCAGCTTACGGAAAGTATGTATTTGGGTTTCAACCTGTCGAGGCTTTTATCAAAAAAGTTTTATCTATAAGAATTTAATGCTGGAAAAGGAATAATTGCCAGAAAATTTAATAATTCTGTATCAAAATTAAATTGCCATAACTCAATGCTTTATGCAAGACATTTACTATGTAAGCTGTAAAAGCTAATTAACTTAAGAGATGATACATGATCGAAATATAGCAAAATCTAAAGATAAAGAAAACAAACCAGCGAAGCAAAATAAAGCCTGCTTTGTGGAGAAGAAGAAGTGTATTAAAAAATAAATAAGCTTAAGAAAAAACAACCCTTAAGTATGATGAAAATTACATTTAAAAAATCAAGCTAACAAAACATATAAGGATAGAAACCATGATGTTGATCGCCCTATAACCTGATCCTAATCCTAATCTTATAAAGAAAGAGAGAATGTGACACTTAATACTTGAAACAGTAAATTACTGTTAATTTCCAGGAGCTATGAATCTGGATTTGCTCCATATATGTGACCTGGGACCAGCATTAACTGACTAGACAATTTCAAAATGTATTAAAAATTATAACAACAATAAATTTGCAAATCATCTCCTAATTGCAGGTCGTTTTTTACATGATTCTGAACCATCATACACCGTTTTATGCACTTTGTCTGGATAATGCNTACTTGTAAAAATGTTGGATTGGTTTTCATTTATTAGGATATCTTCTGTGTTTGTGCAACATATTGGGCTTTTATCTTTTAACAAAATTGATATTTTTGTACTCCTACTTAATAAAAACTAAAGGAATTTATTAATGATTAGAGCAAAACCTAAAAATTAATTTTAGTGAAAAAAGGAAGGATTAAAGCAAGTAAGGCATTTGTATTAGCCATTCTTATAAGTTAAGGTGGGGGAGATTCAATTAATTCATAATAAATCCACATATAAGTTATTTTTTACTTTACTATTCTGATAAAATTAGGAAAGTGAAAAGACAACAATATTTCACATAAAAATTGGGTGGTTTTTAAGTGTTCATTTATTCTATTGATTGAAGCTCTCTAAAAGAAACTCATAGCTGTAAAATATGCACTTTTACTTTAAAGTATCAATATTAGCTACTACTCTGCTATGGAAAAACTTATCCACAAGTAAAAAATTCCATTCCACTCACAGAAACAAACACAAACACTTACATATATAAATATCTGAAAATTTGATTTTATATGGGCTAATAATGTTAGCTGTCGTTACTAATAATACTAATAATTTGAGTTAGTTTTTATTTTGCGAAGACTTCTATTAAAATTTTCCATTTTTCTTTGATATTAGATACTTTTCTGTACTTATTCTAATTAATTATTCTTAATTATTTTTATACTTTCTAGTTAATTATTCATTTAAAATATATTATTTTAGGTTTTGGATGCTGATGCTTTTATTACTAACCCACTCACACTAAAAAAGCTGATAAGCAAAGGTCTTCCTCTTTCTGCTCCAATGTTACGCTCAGAGAGTATGTATTCAAACTTCTGGTGTGGTATGACTGAGAAATTTTATTATTTGAGGACAGACAGCTATGACACAATACTACGCTGGAAAAAAAAAGGCTGCCACAGTGTTCCTATGATCCACTCTGCTGTCCTTATAGATCTTCGCTTACTTGCAAGTGACAGGCTAACCTATGATCCATGTAAACTTCTTGACTACAATGGTCCTCACGATGACATCATTACATTTGCTCGCTCTGCTAATATGACTGGTAAAATTTCATGTTCTTTATATTTTGTTTAATTGTTTTTTAAAATCTTTGTGGATATGTTCCATTTCTTTATGAAGAGCAGTTATTTATTGTGAGCTCGAATCTATTTTCTTCTAATTTTTATTAATCACTACTTGAGATCAAGGGAACTTATATAGTGTCAACCAAAATTTGTTTTTATTTGTTTGATGGTACCCTTTACAATAGTTTTTTATTGTTTATTATTTTTTCTCTTTTTTAAAATTGATTATATATATATATATA
>KZ808388.1:14826-30125 GCA_000696205.2 Oncopeltus fasciatus | reverse complement strand
ATATAAAATTTTGAAATGGAATTCTATAGAACATTCTATATCAAGTAAATCCCATCCCCTATATTTCTATGTCCTAGAAACTCAAATAAATAAATAAAAGTCCGATTAACAGGAGATGCGTAAACTAAGCAGATTTCCCTTCTTTCATTAAGCTGAATATAAATGAGAATTTACTACGAAAATGGCCTGAAAGTACAAAAAGAACAATGAATGCCAAAGCTAATGTCCCTGAAGATGGCAGTAGGCCAATCTGGAACGCAGAGAGGAAGGGGATGAATCCAAAATTCAATGGACCTCTCCCTTCTAATCCTCGACCTAGTAGAGATTACCTAGTTGAGAGAGGTTACCTATTAGGCTTTAAGCATCAAAGCATTAGAAAATAAAAGAAGAGATTTCTAATGTCTTAAAAATAGTCCATGATTTCGAATTCTCAAATGTGTTCTAGTAATGTGCTATTATGATGTGTATAAATATATATGTATATATAAAGCGATATTTGTGTTTATGCTCTTTGTAAAACTTATCTACTCATATTAAAGCAAATAACTGTATTACTCTTGTCATCACCAAAGGTTGCTTATATTTTAAATTGTAATGCCATATCAACATAAATGCCCTAGTCATAAATGTCACTGGGAAGTTAAGAAAAAGTTGTTCTTGAGAACTCGAGACCCAAGGATTTGATTAGAATCCAAATTTTTTCTGAAATTATACTTATTGTAAAGTAAAGTGTATATTAAGTAACCATCAGTCGTCTGCTTCGGAGAGATTTCCTGTTGTTGTTTCCGGCTTATTATGGAAATAAATTATCCATTTACTTATTTGTATGGCAGCATACATTGGTCATCAATCAGCTGCTGAATGACGGATTACTGTGTTCCTTTGTTGTGTTCCATACGGAGTCGGCTTTGGTTGCCTTCTTCTTACCGCAATGAGACAGTGTGATCGAAACAATCCCTAACCGAGGGTATTGTGAGCTGGCACAAACATGGATATTGTTTTTACCTAGGTAGATTTATGCCTCCGACTAGAAAGTACATTCCTCTCCTCCCTAGTAGTACATTCGCGCCATTAATTACTACTTCTATGGCTGATCTACATGTATGAGACAATGTAAGGGTGACAAATGAGCTCATAACGTGCTCCTGCTCGAGGAACGAGATTGATGTTCGAGGACAGATATGTTGAAATCCCCAACTACACAGGCCCCTACTATTTGTTCCGGAGAGCTGCTCTCTGCCATCCTTCACCTGACAATAGCTCTCTGCTTATAGAGATCTTTTCGTCCATTTATAACTGTTTCAACTCTAAAACACGGCCGCGTAAATATATATTACTCTTTCCCTGACGTGCATTTATTGAAGATTTTTTCACTTCTTCATGATTATATTATTTTCTCCGTCGCAGGAGCTGCGTAAACCAGGTGGATCCAATGTTACATTAAAGATTGGCATGGATGAGACTGAATGACTTATTCGATCCTCCATACTGGAGATGGCAACACGCGTAAGAGTCGAGGGCAGACTCTTGAATGTTCTGGAGGGAATAGTGAAGAGTTCTCAGAGAATTGATAGTTCGTTCTACCTTCTTTAATTTGCTTTTTTCTCTAAACTTTTGTGGGATATAAATGTTGGAAAAACGAATTTTCCTCCTAGTAATGTCAAGTTAATATGTCAAAAAAATTCTCGATGCAGTCGGTGTAATATTTATTTAAGAGTAATGAAATACACATATATTGATAAGTGAAATATTTTTAGGAGCTCAACGAAAGTAATTAGGATTCAGAGGAATAGCTTACCTGTACCCTAAATATTATTGCAGATCTAACAGCCATATTAGTTGTTTGGGTGAACTGGGACGAGTTACATTCATGGAATGTTATCAAAATTGAAAATACCATGTTAAATTATTGCCTCTTATAGCTGAGTGCTTTCGAGATCATAGATACCATTTTTAGAGCTCAGGATTCCCATAGTTTGAGTAAAGGAGAGTCTTTTTTCTTCAGTATTTCTTCTTTACTCAAACTAACAGATTCCTTAACTCTGGAGATGGGATGGATGATCTCGAAAACGCTCAGTTATGAGGGATAAAAAATCATTGTGTGGAGCTTGGTATTTTCAATTTTGGAAACTTTTCACCGTATTTGTCCCTTTTTTAAAACTATATTTGTCATATATTTAGCAATGATATAGTTACTCTTAAATATTAAAAAAAAAATAGCTATTGAACTAAGTCCGACTGATGGGGAAGGGGGTTCACATGACATGGAAAGTTCAAATAGAAATGTTCATAAACTTCTATGCTGCGTGATTCGTTTATTAAGCTGAGGTTACGCATCTCCTGATTGACGGTTTTTATTTTCTTTTTCCTTGAATGATGAGATGGCTTTCCTACTATTGTGCGTTGGGTTGGTTCTTTTTCGAAGAAATTGTTCAGAAAAAAGGATGTGTCTCCTAAGACAGATTCAGACCTTATAGGGATTTGATTTGAATGTATCGTTCATCTTTTGATTTCTATTAGACAATCATTTAGAACCATATGGGGTTGAAGCCCATTTAAAAAAAAAATGAATATTATCATTTTTGAGACTTCTGAAATGAGGGTATGAATGACTAGGTCAGAGGCCAGGCCTCCAACTCTGTGTTAGGGGAGATTATATTTAAAACAGATTTTGCGGGTTTTGCTAGAGAACAAAGGTTCCTTTCAATCGTATAAGTTGTCCGTACTCCTGGAATTCAGAGGTTGAACTCTCCTATTCCATGTCCATCTCGGTGCCTTTATAGACAACTGGAAATAGTAACATATGCAAATACCTCTTGAAACCAGCGGTTTTCACAAATTCATCTTTTTAATAGTTTCTGAGAGCCAATAATTCCATTGTCATTTTAATATTTTTTATGCCATTTTATTAGGAATTTATGAATTTTTATTATAAATAGTAGCTATGGTAAAATTACAATAATAATTAGGAATGAAAAATTTAAGGCATTTCACATTCTTGTTTTATAATGATCGATTGTTTATATTACCCAATATTACCTATCTTGCAAACACACACACTCGCGCGCATATATGAGAAATTGAATATTAACACTTACTCAGATGCATGTTTGGGTATGTGTGTATATAAAAGGGGTTTTTCTGGTATAGTACTGCTCTTATAAGTATCTCTATAGATTGTTGAATAGTTTTTTAAGCGAATACAAAATCATTAAATCGGACAATTTTTTTTTTTAACGTCCTGGCGGCCAAATCACGCCCCTAGGCGGCAAATTCAGACACATCAGAGTCTCTAGTACAAGATACTACATATACAACCTTCAACGTTGTTTTAATGTAATTTTTTCTATAAAATGACAAAATATATGGTAGTTTATTTATATACAAATTGTAACACATTAAGAACTATTTATAGGAGCACTTAATATGCTAGTGTTATGTTGCGGCATTGTAATGAGTAATACGTCCTTACTTATGAGGCGAGCCCCACGAACAGTGGGGGCGTCACTGATGGTGCTCATGGTTCATTAAGGTGTCATCTGAGTGTTAGTAGGTCAGGCGTCAACCTATACTTGAATTTACTCACACTCTGGAAATCTATCAGAAGTTATCAAGCATAAGTGGTCTACCGATCCACTACAGGATAACTATGCTTCATAAACAGGTAGAAATTCGATCTCTTCGCAGTTCACAGTCACAGGCTTTATTTATTAACCAAAAAACGAATTTTAATGAAAATGTGTAAAGCGAAATTGAAACTATAATTACTTACTGAACTGGCAATTACTTACAGTAAAAGTCAATGCTAAAAACAATGCTAAGTTGTAACGAGGATACTAAAGTGAAATTATAATAGTGAGTTTTTGACCGTGGAGATGTTTAGTAGAGAATATGTTAGGCTTTAGTCATGGTTGATAAAAAATACAATTTAAAAAAAAATGTTTTTTTTTTTAATTCTCTGTCGACATTTCGGCTTACATTGTAAACCATTTTTCAGGGCTATCATGAAGGAGAGAGGGAGATTAATTACAAATCTGCTTGACTGGGTCTTTATTTATTTTATTTTGTGCTGACGGACTTACCTCTTATTCTTTTTCTCGCTTTTTTCTATTCTAGCCCATCTTCTCTTTCTCATTATACCTCTGTTTTGTTCAATTTTCTTCTTCTTTTTTATTTTATATTTTATTAAGTGTTAGCCTCCCTTTCAACCACTCAGGGTCTTAGAGAGAGGGGCTATCTACAGGTTTCTATCTCAAACCCTAACAAATTCTCTACTAATGAAGTGAAATTATTCTTTTATTTTAAAATTTTTTTTTTCATGAGAATATTCTGGGGAGAAAATTGTTTCTCTACATAAGCGAGTTTCGGTCAAACGTTATAAAGATGTACCTGTTCGATTATCGGAATCTTTTGATAAAGACATGCAAGCGGATGCCGGAGGTCCTGCCTGTGCGATGCGCCGATCAGAATAGTCAATAAACTAAAATATTTAGCCATTGATCACAGTTAATTCGTCGGTACCTGCCAACAACCAAGGATTGATGATTGATACCAGGTATCACAGGTACACCCCCCCACAAGTATTGTAAAGTATTGAATTTAGGTTATCTTTTCTGAAGTAGGATCGGTGATGATCAATAGGAATTATTCGGAAGGCGCCTTTGGACCTCAACTTGATTAGCTTTGTTTTTTTATTTACGAAAAATCTAATAAAGTAAGATTGAAATTACCACTCCAACGCCCGCTTCAATGATCAATTACGTTAGGCGAGAAGAGTACATAGAAAGTAGATTTAAAAAAAAAAGTTTATTTAGCTCGGGGCTAGGCAGCAAAATGATATATAGACGGAGAAGTAGGATACAAGGTGTAATTAGAGTTAGGTTTGAAAGTTATGCAGATTTTTTCATTTTGACAAGATTTAATCTCTCACCCCCATGATAAATCTGAACGTAGCGTACAAAGTAAGTCGATATATCGGTGGATATAAAAAAAAAAAAATACATTTTTTGGGGACTTTTTGTGGGTTCTCCCGCGAGTGCGTCCGGAATCCTCGTATCTACGTACGTCTATACTACGGTTGAACAAATACTGAATCTATTTTGTTCGTATTCAACCTTAAATCGTTAAATCAGGGCTGGGTAGTGTTATGTACGAATAATTGTATTGAATTTATATAGGCCCTTTGAATATCCTTCACTTTATTTTATCCTTTGAAGGAGATATTTATAGTTAACCATCCAGAAACATAGCATGTTTATTTATATATTTATCTCATGATTTTATTGATTTTTTCTTAAAGACGAAGATCTGTCGTAAAGCTCTAACCAATTAGCAATGTGTATGAATATCACTAGTATGGTCATATTATTTAGTTTTATATTTAGAGGAAAATTTTTGGAACCACCTTGTTTGTGTTTTTTATTATTTTTTAAAATGCTATTTTATTAATAAGTAGAGAATTTGTTAGGGTTCGGTCAAGGGTGTATGACCAACCTAAAACCTTGTCATGAACCCCATCAAATTCTCTACTTATTAATAAAATAGCTTTTTAAAAAATAATAAAAAACTTAAACAAGGTGGTTCCAAAAAATTTTCCTCTAAATATAAATAATTCATAATCTCTACGGTCAAAAACTTTCCATTTCAGCTATTGTATTAAGTTTAAGCACATTTTACGCAAGAAAATAAAATAATCACGTTGATTCCATAAATTTCTATAATTCACAATCTGATTTAGGAGAAGCTAAGAAGATGAGTCTGTTAATTGCTAAGTTCAGTCGACCGGAAAAGAGGAAGTTCAGAGATAGACCTAATTTAAAAATCGTGAATATCTTCCTCATTGTCAGAGTTACAAATAAACGTTATGACACATAAAATGTGTCAAATGCACTTTTTCTAACATATAATTTAATTTTGTATTTATTTACTTTTATTTTAGGAAAATCACATATTACGGACCATTTTAGGAACATAACCGAGAATATGTAGTCGTTTCTTTTGATACTATTGAAATTGTTTATTTTTTAGCTGAAATAGAATGAAAGGGTTAGGGGTTTAAGGTGGAAATAATTTAATAATCGTTATTATTTACAGTATTATTTAATTTTTAAGGAATTTACAAAGCATGATAGGAGTAAAATGAAATTTTCTTCCATTAGTATTCTAAACGTATTTACGAAAGGTACATAAATAAGAAAGAGATTAAGGTATCTTTCAATGAACTTATTTGTAAAATTGTTGGTTTTATTTCCTTCCTCCTAGGGGAGAATCCCTAGGAGTCATCTTATGTCGTCTACATTAATTTTTCTCTTCTTTTTTTCGGCTTTTAGATTGACAAAATGTCAGTTTTTAAATAAATCTGCTAAGTTAAAGCTGGTGCAGCAGCAGTATGAACTTATATAAAATTATAATAAACTTAGATAAAATTTAATCAGTTATTTTATTTTATCATTGTTCCTGAAATTATGTGTGTCAAATTATCTGTAGTGTATTCCCATATTCCATAGCCTTAAATCACTAGATTTTATTATATAAGAAAACTGACTTAGGCAGACAGTGATTAAATTGTGTAGAATCCCTTGTCTTATCTTAACTTACTTATTGGTTTTGTAATGTCTCTTTTAAACGTGCTTAATAATCTCCCTTCATTATCTGTGGACCTAAATATTGTAATGTAGCTAAACCAATTTAGCTGTTGAGGTTCTATAATTACTTCGATATAATATTCCAAAATATTTTATCTATAATTTTTTATAGTTTTAGTGATGTGTTTTATTTGTACTTCAAATTCTTGAAATAAAATTACACCTTTATGAAAGAGAGGAAAAGAACAGTGTTTAATTTGACTGATTCATGAGTACTTTTGCAAAACCATAAAAAAACAATAAAAAAGTAGTGAAATAATTAATTTCCTTGTAGAAAAAAAATCAGGTTGTTTGATCTCAATCTCTCCAGTCTCTGTGGTGAGAAGATAAGATTCTTTTTTCTTTTTTCTTTTCTGTGAGAACTTTTAGGCCTAACACAGGGAACTTTTTTTTTTCGTCAGGACTCTAACTTTTAAGTGCAGCACTGGTTTTAGAGTGTTAACGAAATAGCCTAGTTCAGCTGTTTATTTTATTTTTTGTTTGATCTGGAGAGATAGCTTTTTTAAAATTTCATCTCTCACAATTATTGTTCGATATCGTCTTATTGTTCAGTTTCTGTAGCTACCAGTGTTATTTTCCATCAAAACATATGTCGGCGTTGCCTGTCAATAAAAAAAAAATACTTCGTAAATTACTTAACCGAAATTATTTGTTTAGTGATGGTTTAACCTAATTAAATAATTGATGTTTCCAGTTGGTAAAAACGGAAAAGATGGAAATATTTTGCTAATCATTTTTTTTGAAAACATTATAAATAAATATGTATGTATGGATTCTAGCCTATAAGTCTTAAACGACTAGCGAATGTAAAGAGTGGATAATAGAAACAGAGTTCCAAACTTCCAACAGTCAGGGCGCAATGACCAAGCTGTTGACCGCCCAATATTTTGATCCTAAATCCTGTATGTATGGATATTTTTTTTTTTCATTTTTTCTCTATTATTGCTCTGTAATTTAATTTTTTACAAATATTTTATCCATTATTGTAGTTGCTCAAAATTTTCTATTTCCCATCTTACTGATTTCTGGAATCTATTATTTACAAACTGTTTTAACTTAAAGTAATTGTAAAGAACTCCCAATTTGTGAGGTATGTGGACAACTTCTTATCATCAAACATATATTTACAGAGAGCCTAAAATATAAATAAACAAGGAAAAATATAACTTAAATGGGACTCAAGACTAAATTCTATTGGATCACGATAAGTTCATCGACTCTGTAATGAACTTTCTGAAAGAGGGCAGGCTATTAAATCTTATCTAGATGCATTTTCGGTATGCTTCTTTTCCATTCTCTCTCAATTTTATCTTTCTCATACATTTCGTACCACAAAGAAATTACTATGTACATCCATATAATTACTATTTACATTACACAACACATTAAACCTCACCATGACCTATTGCTAAGAAATTCTTCTTCTTGAAAATATCGCCATTAAAAAATAAATAAATAAATAAAATAAAATAAAATAAAAATAAGCAGCTTGCGGTAAAAATAATTTTTTTTTCTATTGTTGATACAAACATAAATTGGCAAAGTCAGTGACATCTATTGGTTGGATTATGAATTTCTAAGTAAGGGCTCGCACAGTCTTGGTCAATAGCCACCTAGTCTTGCTAAAGACAAATAGTAAGCTTACCTAATGCTTTTAATTATAGTTTTGCTCTTACTTTGTTATCTAGTAATTTAAAGTCTTGTTTCATTGTGATTTTTCGAAATAACAAAAACTGTTTTTTTTAAGAGACGGTATCCGTTCGGGTTTTAGTACTGCGGGTACGAAAATACCCTTGAGATAGCTTTTATCGAGAAATAAAAGTTTACACAGTGATGGCCCTGTTTATCTGTGTTACCATTTTTAGTCGAAAAAGTCCCTCTGATTAGATCGGTTACCTGAAGATAAAACCTTCTTCCATAATCCTAAGTGAAATTAAAACGTAATTATTGACAAATATTAGAATTATTGCTAATTGGACTCAATCAGAAACAATATAGGGCACTACACCTCACCACGAGTCCTACCGCCAAGTGTGACGAATATTTATCCATTTCCCTCGGTGTTGTAGTTGGTAACATGACCGCCCGACAAGTGGGAGACCAAGGTTCGATTCCCGGCTGAGGTAGTAAAATTTTTTTCTGGCTCCCTGTACGATTCAAGCCAATATAGGAAACATTAAAATCCTTCTATTTCCCCAGCATTAGGCCGGACTCAAAAAATCTCAATTTTCATTTAAAAACACTAATAGGTTTTTTTTATTCTAAAAATATTAAACAAAACATTATTTCCATTTTTTTAATAAAGTATTCTTTAAAAAAATCTATATGAATACTTAATAATATTTTCTTGATATTTTCAGCTGTCCTTGTTTTTTTTATAAAGCCGTCCAACCGATAAAAATTTCTTATCTTGCGATTTGTAAATACTGGCTTTTTTTTTACTTGCTTTACTTCAGTCTATTTTTGTATTTCAATCTCATACCTAGTTTATTTTCTCCCTTTGCTGTTTTTTCATGTTACTGCGCTGTTCCTGTCCAATAAGGCGATATTTGCTCTGATATATTGTTTTTTTGTTGTTTTTTTTGGCCCTTTCTAAAATATATTATATGGGAAACATTGATGTTTAAGTTGCTCTATAACTTATAAGATCTTGTAAGTTTTATTGTAAAAGGAAAAATGTTTCTTTAATAATCAATAAAAACTCATGAATTTATTAAAACTAAGAATTTTAATAAAGATCGTGAAGTGAAGAAATTAAATCCAGGTATTATATAGTGATAGTC
Organism: Oncopeltus fasciatus; assembly: GCA_000696205.2. Classification (NCBI taxonomy): domain Eukaryota; kingdom Metazoa; phylum Arthropoda; class Insecta; order Hemiptera; family Lygaeidae; genus Oncopeltus; species Oncopeltus fasciatus. The sequence goes on along the minus strand of KZ808388.1, from coordinate 20,698 downwards.
TCGAATGGGATTAGTACTCGCTATATTCAACCTAAATAAACCATTTAGTGGCTTATGTATCATCGACGGAAATCGAAGTAGAGAAAAATATGGATCAAAGAAATTAAATTTCTTCATATATAGATTGGCTTCTGTCTCTACTATTCTGTAAAATGTGAATTTTTCGAAAGAACCCTGAAGCAATGAATTATATGTAATAAGCTGGTTGTACGTAATTCGTTCCAATTTGTTATAAATTCCTTTAAAGTACTTGCAACACTACTTTATTCTACGCTAATAATATTAATTTGAATTTAGGTTGTAGGCTTTAAGAATATAAAAAAATATTATATTGATGTAATATTTAAAGGGCTTAGTATTGTTTCACGGTCAGACTGGATGGTCTTAAGAATTATTTGCTTCCCTCTTACGTTCTCTTGATAATCATCTTCAAGTCACTAAAATCTTCTCTTAGACATTCCCATCTGAGGATGGATATAGAAAACATCATGTAAATCTAAGTGTGTACTAATGTTAGCTGATATTAATTATTTTCAAAAGAGGGCAATAGGGTTTTGGATTCAGCTTTTTGGGACTTATTTATGAAGGACCCTTGGTGATAGGTGTCAGCCTCTTGGGGCGAGAGGCGGATGGCCTGTCATAACCACTCTCATGTTTGGGCAGCTTATGATTGATTAGGGTCGTATTCCATAACCATCCGGGCCGGGGTTTCCGTCCTTGCGCTACTCCCGGTAGGATACCCCATCCTGTCCCGAAGTGTGGAGTCCTGACGCTGCAATTCAAGCGTAAGAACTGAATGTCTCAATATCCACTTGGATTTGCAGTCAATCAAATCTGTAATGTATAAGGGAAATGAGAATTTTCCGGCTCCCAATCCCCTTACTGGATTTGTAGATGTTTCCAAAAAATAGACTCAACACTAATTATATTTGAATTTTTGTGAGATGTGTTTCTTGCGAGTGATGAGTCTCACTATAACTATAGTGGAACTCCAAATAAAATAGTTCTGAATACCTGATGTAATGTTGTCCAATGAAGCTAAATGACACACCTTTTATCGGATTTCCCTGAAGAGAATCAAGTTATTCTCACTTACCATGATATTACCATATCATGCGAAATATAAAAATTTCTTGAATTTCTCAGACCCTATTTAGTGAAAGTTAAAATATAATCGGTTCAAAGTTATCTAGGTAAAGTTTTTGTATTATTCACTATTTGTATCGTCAGGCAAATAATCTAAAAGGTTATTTTCACTATCAATGAATATAGAACTATCATTCCTTTTATTATCCGTCTTCATTGGTTTCTGCAAACTATCTTCTGTTGGCGAGCGCTTGAAGATGGACATTGTCCATCTTCTTGGCCGAATACATGTGATCTCACTGTCACTGTCTGTATTCAACTGCTTGTATCGAACTTGTAACGCCAGTTATTTCATTTTTTTTAAATGTTTAAAAGCGAATTATAAATGAATATACAGTAGATACATAACTTTTTTTGCACTTTCCACTATAAATATTCGCTTGCAGGATCAAGGATATAGTAATCATATAACAGGTCTGTACATAAAAAAAAGTATTGTTTGAGTTTTAGCCTAAAGTGCTCAGTTTCTAATAAATATTTATTGTGAGCAATATGTAAAATAAATACATAAAACTACACTGACATATATATATATGCAATCCAGCGCAATAATGAAACTAAATTCGATTTAGTTTTACGCTTCTTTTTGCAATGCATGGTTTGAGTTTGGTTATGATTGATATTGATTTTGGAGGAGGGGAGAAGACCAAAAATTTTCTTATGTCCGTTAATACTATTAGCGTCACAAAAGCTATATAGAAAAAAGTTTTTACTGAATCAATCCAAATCATTGGTTTACCAGTTGCCAACATATGGTATTTGGAAGTGGAATAAAGGATTCTAAAAAAGGTATTGTTCTTTTACTGAGAGGCATGGATCTTACTGGTCTCTATCCCTCTGAACATCACCGACTGGTCTCTATTCTGTATAATTTTACGAAACACCCTTGTTATAGAAGATATTTATTAATGTAACTAGATGGTTGAACCTATATCCAATTATTCATTTCTGGTCAATCTAGAGTAAAGTTTTACACTCACTGTTCCTTCAGTCTTGGAAATATATATATATATTATCTTATTCACTCCTGTTTTTATACATCTCTAATAAAACATGGAAAATGTTCTTAGATTACTCAGCTCCAGCGTCACGTACTTTTTACTTTATACTTTAAAACATCTTAAAATGTAATATTGCTAGAAAGTATCGTACGTTATATTACATAATTGAAAAAAAAAAGTGAAAAATATTAAAACTACGCCAGTTGTTGGATAAAAATACATGGTGTCTATAAAATAAAATAAAAAATTAGAGAAGAATGTGTGTGTTAACAAGCGACAGTTGAAATCTCTGGAGCCAATTGAACCACTTTGATGGGAAGAAGAAAAAGAAGTACATTGCAACATCAAACAGACGCCGCCCAAAAGTGTCACAGACGACAGAAATACGTGAACAGAGTAAATAGAAAAAAAAGAATCGTCCTCTATGTGTTCTTCACCGCCATTCATGCTTCGTCGCCTGTCGCTGAGTAAGGTCGAACTCCCTGCACCTGGCTCGCTCTCAATCCTCTTCGCAATTTCCAGGGAGTCTAGCCTGTCTATCTATTTCAGTATTTTCTTATCCCCTTACGTACACAATCTACTTATAGAAAATCAATAAAAAACAAGTGTTACCGAATAGCTGCATCAGCTGGGATCATTACCGATTTACAAGCCGGACAGAACCATAAGCGTTAAAGGTCTGACCATTTAATTTTGTCTCCCTGTTAAACCCTCCCCCCTCTTCGCAATCCACGATTTCATTTTTTCAAATCATTTTCAAATTGCAGACGCTATTGACAATTAGATAAGATTATATATGTATATAATTTTGACCCTAGATTATTAGCTTTTTCAATGTAGGATCGGTGAAGATCTTTAGAATTTTTTTAAAATGATAACAAAGTATAGTTTTGTTATTATACTTTGGTATTTCCCCGAAGGAATTATATTAAAATCGGGTTATCCAGTGGGATCTGCTCTGGTCTCTGAAGTACCAAGGGTTCCAGTCCCATTGTTTAAAACTATACATAGCTTCCATAAAACAGGATGGATACCAGTAAAAATTATCTCCTATGACAAAAGGTAATTCCAATAAAGTTATAAAAAGAATTATAGAACTAATACTTGTTCATATTTTTACGCGAATGCTAAAATACATTTTTTTTTACTTTTTTTTAATATTTCATTCATTTATTGTTCTTTCAAAGAAAACAACAAATTGAATTTTTATAATTGACGAATGTTCCCATACTAAATCACGACTGCATCTATATTTTTATACCTTTTATGTTCAGTTATGCCACTAATCTTTTTTTAAATATTCTCCAAAAGAATTTCATGGGCATATTTTCCTTTTTTTATTACAATTATTTAAAAGACCAGTGCCTGCGAACGATAAATCAGCGTGGTGGAGAGACCGGAGTGGTGGCAGAGATAAAAATGACACATATGTTGTCTCCCGGGATGGGCCATCTTGCTCGCAGAGGTGTGAGCGGCCTTCTGTCTCCCCCTGATTTTCTTAGGGATGAAAGATAGGATGCGTGGTTTACTTACAGGTGATTATGTGAGTTTGTAGGTTACTTCCGTCAGTCTCACATCGTCGCTCAACTAAACTATGTTTTGTAGCAATACTTTCTGTCAGCATCTTGTATGGAAATCAACTCCGTTTCACGTTGTTCCTGGATGCCTCACCATGAGGGGAATTTTGATAAAGTTCCACTCGATTTTACCGATCCTACATTAGAAAAGCTAAAAATCTGTTACAAATTTTGCCTGTACACGCTCTAGTGTCCTAATGTTTTAATTTAAAGAAGCCTATAAGCTTCTCTTTCCAATCCGTTGGGTGAGTTTGTTATATGACTAAAATTGGTCGAGCGAGAGAATGGATTATGGAGATGAAAATCAGAATTTAATATCTTAATAACTACTTTGTGGCTGCGAAAAGCATTTATGGAGTTTAAATTGAAATTTATGGTTTAAAGTGAAATTTTACAAAATTTATGCAATGAAACATATTTTTTTAAAGAAAGAAAATTAAGAACGATATTAAGGAATGTAATTTTGCGCGCTAGGCAGGCACTGTTATTTTTAAAATATAGAAAACAAATTTAGTTATTTAATATGTATACTCTTCAAAGAATTGATTTACGATTGAAATCTGATTCGGAAAAAAATGGGTCTTGAGTGAGACCAAAATTTATAATCATAATAGCTTCGTTGTTATTTGAGTTTCGAAAATTTAATAAAACATCTTAGTTGCATTTTGTAATTTTCTAACGTTTATGTCCTATAAAGTTTTTACGAAGAGTGTTTCTTAAGGGACAAATGTACGATTGGAAGTACGATGTTTGAGCGCTTCCCCCACCCTTCCTATCCGGCGGACAGTCTAAAGCAAAGATCAGAGGGCATGTTTATCACGCTTATTGCTCTCTTTGAATTTAGTCATACGTAATGTACTCTTATTTATTGTCTTCTTTAACGAAACGTAGTAAATCTGGTTAGATTTCACAACTCCTGCGTGAAGAACGTTCTCAGTTTGCTTTATAGCCCCTAGGGATCAAGTACTACCTCATGTCCCTTGAACGGACCTTGTGTTCCCATACCTGAACGAGGCACACTCGTGCGATCATTGGAATAAGCGAAAGGTTAGATCTACAAGAAGCAGTGAGATCTATACTGCTCCTTAACCCCCCCCCCTTTTTCTTTTTTTGGAAATTTGCATCTTTTATACCTATTTCAGCAAAATTATATTTTAAGGATAAATTAATAATTTATGTGAATTGAAATAATAACCTTTATTTATTCTATTTATTTATTGAATTTCATGTTCTTCCAGTTTTAATTATTTTTAATTTTATTTTAATCTATGCGTTCAAAGTAGTTTATAATTAGGTAAATAATCTAAAGGGTTATTATTATTTCTACCACCAATGAATATAGAACTCTCATACCTTATATTCTCCGTTTTCATTGGTTTCATTTTGGAGATGATGTACAGAAACCAATGAAGACGGAGAATATAAGGTATGATAGTTTATAATTGTTTAAGGGTTGAATTTCGACTAGCTTATAAATAATTATACAAAATTAATTAGGCATGTTTTAAAATGATTTAAATCTATCGATTTATACTTCATATTTTCAAAACCTAAAGATATTTGTAACTTGTCTTTAGGTGTGTATTAATAATATTTGAATAATTAAACTTGGTATCCAGTTATGAATTTTGAGTATCTAGTTCCCGAGTAAAATTTTAATAATATTTATCTAATAATTTAAATTAGAACTGACCACCCACAGAAAACATGAGTATTATGACTTTTAATTAAAATTTTACTCTTTCCATTCCATGGATGGTTAGTTTTAAATTTAATTAATTTTAAGAAGTAAATACCTATGAAAATCTCACTGCAACACAACAAGGTTCGTACGACTTACACATAGTAAAATTTGTTAATTATGTTGCCCATAAAAACTAGTTCAATAAGTCTGGAACTTTTTTAATAAGCTTTTCCAATGTCGAAACATTTCGTTAGATATTCGTATTTTATTGTCCTTTTTAAACTTATTTAAACTAAACGTGATCCAAGAGGGAATACTTATAATGGGTCTACAGTAGGATTCTTATAAAATTATTTACAATGCAAATGGCTTTTTCATAAGTTTCTCCGACGAGCAAGAAGTTTAATAAGACTTGAAAAATGGATCCGTTATTTTAAAATATATAAGAAAAATATAATGAAAAG
>KZ808387.1:213458-224339 GCA_000696205.2 Oncopeltus fasciatus | reverse complement strand
GGGGGGGGGGGAGGGTAGTCTTGAATTCCTGAACCATTGGCCCAAGGTTGAATACGCTCTTAGGTTTTTTCTTATTTGCTTTTGTTTTTCATTACTGACAAATTTTTATTTTATTGGTAACTCAACTTACGGACAATTCCACATCGAGTGTGAAAAAATGACTAAGCTAGAAAAGCGAGTTTCTTTATGTGGTGGACCCAGAATGAATTTTCCGTAAAATACGTGTTTTCCACATTTAATCTGAGCAAGAAAATCATGCTTTCTTCTGGGAAGACTTCTAACTAATTCTATATAATATGGTTGAATGTGATAGCTTTTAAATATCGTTATATATTTTCGTTAAATATAGGGATTTGTTTGTGTGTGTGTATAATAGACATTTCGGGAAAAAATTTGTAAAACATTAAATAGAGTGTTTCTGTGAATTTAAATTAAACTATACGCACACAGTATACATATTTTCTTTTATTAAGATTATCTTTTGCTGAAATTTAGTCGAAACTGTATTATTTTTTTTCCCCGATATTGATCTACTCTTTGTCTCAGTGTGAGTGACCGTAATAAGGAAATTAATACGCTTAAATTACTGATAATAAGTGTGATATTAGCAGAATAATAAAAAGGATTTTCATAGCTGAAGTTTTGTCGTGTAGTTTCGTATAGTTCTATGGGTGTCATAGGTAAATGGTTATCGATCGATTCTCTTGAATAATTCCCCTCTCGTACAAATGGAAACAATGACGTAGGGGTACTGTCTAATACTTTCCCATCAGACATTTGCCTCAGAGAGTGCAAGATAAGAGTTACAGTTCTAAGATAAAGCACTCCGATCTCGCCTGCCGGAAGAACCAGACAGGCCACTAATTATATGTGGATCCATCACTGATAAGAGCTATCAGTAAGTTGTGGGAGGTTCCTATCTCCGGTCTGTTATCTCCCCCCCCCCCCTCTACCTAATCCATATTGATATGGGCTACTTCGACTACTACTCCTTTGTAACCTGGGACTAAGTGCACTGTACACAATCATCATTTTTGAAGTGAATATGTTCCCTCGTACTTTTATTTATTTATTTATTTTTTTTAATTTTAGCTTAACCCTCAAAAAAGGAGCTATTTAAATTAAAAGATATTTGTGTATAAATACAAGGGGAGGTCAAAAAGTTCTCCGCCTGAGCCAGAAAGGAATGCTATCAAACCACAAAACATATATCATTTTCCAATGTAATAGATATTATTATCAATACATTTATGACATCTATTTTTTTAAAAATCTAAATCAACCACAAATATTTTTCTTCTTTGGTACTCAATAAGCATCAATAGTCTCTTTGAGTTGGCCTTCGTCATTCTCTTGAGCTCCTTTTAGAGATTCGGGAACAGATAGTAGTCGTCTGAGGGCTAGATCTGGGCTGTAAGGTGGATGGCTGATTTAATAGAAGCCCAAGATGATAATTTGTGTGTTGCGCCAAAGACCTCAGCAATCGACGCGCAGAAAAAGAACAAAACTACTGATTAGATAAACGTGATTAGGTATAAGTCCTTCATCTTAATAAGGAAAAGTGTTTTAGAAGAACACCTGTATTTTAAATCTTAATATATTTGTTATTATTAGCGTTGTGAACAATATGAATAGGACAAAATAGAATGTAATTTATATTTATATGATATTAATATGTATATAAAACCAATAAGAAAAGTATAAAAAATTGAACAGGATATTAAAGATTGCTAAGTTGTTTGGGACCTCTTACTTCTGAATGTAAAAAGGAATTCTGCGTTTAAAGTATAAGGTTGCAAATTGTTGAATGGATTAATTTTTTTTTTTAAACGGATGATGGGGAGGAGAGATGGTGGTTATAGGAACTAAATTCATAAACATTAAATCTTACTTTTTATTTGAGCTACCGAAACGTTTCTTGCGCGTAATAAGAGAAAAATGACTTTTTTTATTCGTATACAGTTTTATAACTATATCTATCGGTTCGACTACTCAATTTGAGTTACTTAGTTCACAAAATCAAATCTTTTTGCTTCTCTCAGCTTGATTAAAAGAGCCTAGGTTCAATTGTCCTTTGTGTCCTTAAATTCAGTTGTAAATCGTTTAAAATTATTCATTGATTTTTATTTTGAAATTAGCTTAATATGTAAAATTAAATTCTACTTGTGATTTACGCAGTTTAATAGTACTTAAATTCTTTCATTTCATATATCCCCATGTTGTGAGTGTTTGCAGTTTGACAGGTCAGGGAAACAAACAGAGTTAAACAATTAACGAGAGGGAATAGAATATAAAAAACTATCTGTCCCAGCCAGGAATCGAACCTGGATCTCCTGCTATCCGGGCAAGGATGTCCTGGCCCGGATAGCAGGAGATCCAGGTTCGATTCCTGGCTGGGACAGATAGTTTTTTATATTCTATTCCCTCTCGTTAATTGTTTGAAATTTACGTGGGATAAAATACCACAACCAAATTAAAATATTTATAAACAGAGTTAAATATCGGCAAAGTGGACCCAGAAGAAATGAAAAAAAAAATGATGAAGAAGAAGAAGAAGAAGAGGAATTTATTCTTTTTTTTTCTTTCTTTTTTTTGGCATTAGTCATAGCTCAATCTCTTGCTTCCTAACCCCCACGGCTTACGATTTTTGCTTTACTCAATTTAGACTAATACCTTCATTGATTGGTTGATGCATTTTTGAGGCTCTCCTGTTGTGTGTGTCAGATCGTTCTTCAGGTATAAAATGATAACTATTGTATAAGAAAATAGTAGTTTTTTTTATTAGGTAAATTTAATGCTCAAAAATACAATGAATATAAATTTAAGAGTATATTATAATTGAAAATTAATTTTAAGTTGCGCTTTATTCTTTTTTTTTTTTTTCTATCCTAGCTGAGATTATTTTGAATATTGCTGTTTAATAAATGGAAAATTGTTGGAATTGGTGATTGACGCTAGCTTTAGGATTGCTGCTGACCCGACGAGAACGCCCAGCCGAGAGAGCAGTGCAGGTTTGGAAGAAGTGCTTAAGGGAGCTTTTTGTTGACTGGTGGTGGGGGCGGCTGCGACTCGATAAATTAGATCCGGGCCGGAGGACCATGATAAATAGACGGGCTTGTCGTATCAGCCTCCCTCCCCCGCGCTGAGCACATCTCAATGCGGCCCCGCCAACTCTCCGCTCAGAACTTAGCGCGCCCCGTTATTGATGGTAGGCCGCTGCGTTGTTCGGCGGGAGTGTGTGTGTGTGTGCACGAGGGGGTGGGCGGCTGAGGGAGGTGCTGATGAAGGTATAAATAGTTCGAGAAGGAATGGTGCGGCTTTTATGATGACTTGTTCAACATTAGCGGCGGAGACAGCAATTTTCGGTCGTAGGTCTGTGCGATCTCGACCAGCAAAATTTAGGCTACATTTTCATTTAATCCTAAAAATCCTGTGAGAAACCCACTAGTGTTATAATCTAGGGTGAAGTGAAGTGAGACGAGCAGTCAATTAAATACTGGAGAAGTGCATGTGTGTAGGTTGAGTAAAATCAAAATATTTTAATTTTTCTCATCTTTATGATCGCAGAACATCGGTAAAAATTACAAAAAAAAAAAAAAAAAAAATGTTCACGTAGGCTTCGATGGTCGTCAGAAGTATTTACCGTTTCTTCTTCCGGGTTGGACCGTGTCAAATTGGTGTTTTTTGCCGAGCTTTCGCACATCATGTGATGACTTCTTCAGGGCTGAAAAGATAATGAGAGTTGTAAAAATCTCTCTTTTACAACTCTCATTCTCTTTTCAGCCTTGAAGAAGCCATCACATGATGTGCGAAAGCTCGGCAAATAACACCAATTTGACACGGTTCAACCCGGAAGAAGAAACTGTAAATAAATAAATAAATAAAAATGAAAATAAAGCTCAAGAAAGTAGTAAAGACTTATACAAAGACATTAATAATAATTAAAGAAAGTAAAGTAAAATACCGTTACCCTGTATTATGTTATTACAAAGGGGGGATTGTAAACTCCCCATATATGTAACATATTTTGAAGTATGATTAGCTGTGAGTAAGAAGATTATGGCAGAGCATATAGTCTATAATTGAAATGTAGTTTCTGGATACAATGATGTCTGTGCGATATGGAAAATGGATTTTAAAGAAATATGGACGATTAAAGATTGGTAAGAAAAAATGAAAGAAGTTTTCGCACTTTGATCTAAGGAAGGGGAGGGGCATTAATAGAGGACTTGTGTGATACAGACCCAATAAATAGGAATAATTTTAAGGGGAAAAAATAAAGTGGTCTGAAAAATGAGTTTCTGATGTGTAAAGGATTTATGGGGTGAAATAGGGATTTAAAAGCCCGTCATGCAGGAGCTTAAATAAGGAAGATTTCCCATTTTTCATTAAAAACGACCATAAATAAGGATGTAGGACTAATTTGATCTTAATAGCCGAAAATGCTGGGGGTGAAATGTACTTCAACTGGTTTATGCCGGCATGGAGGGGAGAAGCTCAGCCTTCCTTCTTCATTATTAAATATATTCGTTATTTGTCTACAAATTACAGCATTAGAATACAAAAGTAAAATAAAAATGAATATTAATATTATAAATTAAATACACTTCTTAAGTTACATACTTTTTTGTTCTTGTATTTTCATATTGACGATTTTTTAATTTGATCTCCCTCTATACTCCTCCTTATTTGATTTCAACCTAAAAGGAATCCACTCATGTATTTTCAAAAAGATACCTAAGTTCCGAATTTATTTTATATATTTTTGAAAGAGTACCGCATCTCAGTGACACTTCCTTAATATGCATTTTTTAATATTTAGAGCTATAACAATTAAAAAAATGTATTTTACACCGCAAAAGTAAAAAAAATATTATTCGTAAAGATAATAATAACGGAAATATAACGATTACTAATCACATCTCCCACCTTAAAATTTACGAACCCTAGGGCCCATACACATTCACTCATGCACACAGATATATCGTCGCATTTTAGTAATGTAGGAACAGTGAAAATCAATATGAATGCGTTTGCTTTTGTAGGTCACGATACTAACTTGATTAATTTGATTTTCCCAACGGGAAATCTTCTGAAAAAGATTTAAAGATTGTTGAGCGTTGTATAATCATCGGTATGTTATTGGTGCCGAAGAACAACCAAATAAATAAAAAAAGAGTTGTATTTATAATGGGAAAAGGGCATCAATAGAATGAAAGTGTTATATTATTTATATTTCATTGTAATTTTCTGAAACATACTGAGAAAAATTCAGCTTATCTTTTAAAGTTTTATGAATCTAATTTCGTTCCTCATGTAATCTGAGAATTTTAAAAATTGTAAGAATAAATATGAAAATTCGTATTTTTTAAAATAAGGCTTCTCGAGTCTTTACTGGGCTGTTAATTATATTTTTTCAGTATTTCTACATCATTTATTTACCTTATGCTGTACTAGGAATTTTCCGAATTTGTAATCTAATATGATCTCATAAAAGCCTGGCAGCTGTATATTCAATTTAAAAAAATCTTGATTGCATAGGAAAAAAGAAAGATCTAGACAAATTTCATTTTAAAAAGCCGTAAGAAGAGTCTGGGAATTCACAACCTGAATTAATTTTTTTAAATTCATATATATTTTCCTGTACGAGAATACAACGTCACTCCAATTTAATGATTCTATTTACATTACATAGTATATACACACACACGCACGCACGCACGCACGCACGCACGCACGCACACACACACACACACACACACACACACACACACACACACACACGCACACACACACACACACACACCCACACACACACACACACACACTCACACCACACACACACACACACACACACACACACACACACACCAAGTGTATTATTTAGTGATTGCTAGTTGATCTAAACATTTTGGTTCTGGACTGGCTTTCATTTCGAGATAGAAAATTCAGTTCATTATAATTCTTTCTCTTAAGCAATTTTTATTCTATCCCCTAAAATTAGCATGTGGAGTTGCCCTGAGTTTTATTTCATTTTTTTAAATTATAATTGTTAGCCTCTCATTTAACCTCTTTGGGTCTTAGAGAGAGAGAGAGAGAGAGGGGCTATCAACATCATCTGTCATCCCATTCTAAACAACCATGGCACAGGATAGGTTTTATTTATCGATAAAAGCTGGCACAGGATAGGATTTGACACCATAGCGCCGAACGGATCACATGAGCTGCCCTTTTTTCTGAGTTTAAATAATTAATTTGAGATACACACTAAAAAGTAATCTGGTAGTATTATTTAATCATAATTATTATGTTGGCTGAAGTAAAATAAGTAGCAGTATAGGTTAGAAGGGTTAGGGTAAGAACAAATTGTCATTACCTTTATTATTATTACAATTGAAACATGAGAGGTGGAAAATTTATTGCAGTTTGTACTGAAAAATCTTATTGTTATTAGTTAATTTTAAAAATAATGGAAAGGAAGTCAAAGACAGACCGGATTAAAAAAAAATGTACTGTAATAAATCAAACTTTTATAAGCGAAAATTTTTAGACTAAAGTAATTTTAACGAATACAAAACTTATTTATCTTTAGGTAGTAGTTGGTATTGATAATAATTCTGTATAATAATTAATAACTTATTTGTGTGATATTATTAGCTGACTGAAAGGAGTCATGTTTATAGGGGTAAAATATATAAAAGAAAAAAAATTTGGAATTAATTTATTGATTAACAATTAATTTGTTGATGCCAACGTTTCCTCTTACGATCAGATAAGTCATCACAAGGGCTGTCTAAATGAAGCGTATAAGTATACCTATAAAATATATTTAGAAATTATAAGAATAACTATTGATAAGAATAATTATTGCTTTCATACTTTATTCTTATATTTATATTTTCTTATTATATTTCATAGGCCAAGTAATATTTTCCATTACGTGTTTGATTACAACCCTGAGGATCGCGTATATCGTAAGCCGATTTCTTGGCATTAACGTATAAAAATATGCCAAAATTAATTTAGACCCTGGCCGAAACCCTGACAATTTTTGTTCTGTAAATAAAAAATGTTGCAACATATAGGTAATCAACACTTTAAAAAGAAAATAGGGTTAGCCAAATAAGAAAGTCACACCTTAACCGGTTTTGTAAATGAGTTTTCTATTTGTATGGAAATTCAACAATGTCTCTGAGTTATCGAGAAGTGGTATAGATGGCGACACTTGTAGGAAGCCTGTAAGATTACCTTATAAATACGTATCTTCTTTAACAAAACCCTTACGTATTTTTTTTTTTTTGGGCTCAAGGAAAATTCAGCCTAAAAAGACGACCCTTCTCTTCCTTCAATAGATCAGGGGCCTCGTGGATTGCTGATGAAGTATGTATGGACCTGCTTGGATATTCATAAGAGGAGACGCTCACATTTTATGGACGCCTCCAACTTTTCTTCTTTATTTTTATGCCATTATGTCCATTGTGCATTATGCAAAACTACATTAACAAGCATGGTTGGAAGGGGGGGGGGGGTCTGTATTGATGGCTTTAGACTTTCGTCGTTTCTTTTAGGAAAATGCTTCGTGGGCCACTCTTTCTTACTTGTTACTACACGCAATCTGCAAGTTTTGTTTTTTTGAGAAAATTAAACTCGGTTTTACTAATTATTATTTTTCTGAGAAGTTATATATATATNCTGGTTCATTTATACTCTTGAATTCACAATGTTTTCTCTTTTAGGTTAAAGAATTCAGTATAAAGGTGAACTGAATCTCAGTACTAAGACATATAATATGTAAAATAAAGTAAAATTGTAATGAAAGGCAAGAGATCCCCAAAAATTTTACTTCTTGTGATTTTTTTCTTTTTGTGTGTCCACTGCACTCTCCATCCCACCTGTTCTTGATTACTATATATCACAGCCGCGAGTTAATCATTTTCTATGTATACTTTATATATATATATAATATATAAGTCATGGATATAAGGGTGAATAGGCTATAGCTTTCTGCTATTTTCAGTGTAATTTGCCATGTAGTTTTGAAATGAAGAACGAAAGGCTTAATAAGCAAAATCAGACCAGTAGGAGAAGGTGATCCCTTAAATATCGATACCTAATAATCGATAAATTTGTGAGTTAAACATTTTTTTCCATGTTGTGGCCGTAATATTTAGTTTTGACCGATGATACGTGACACGCAATTGTCTATTTATGTATGAAAAAATCTAAGAGATTTATGTTAAATTTATCAATTAAGAGTGGGATTTGCCTGAACCCTAAATTTTTATTTAACTGACTGAGAGCCTCAATTAGTTGCTTTTTTTAATGACATTTGGCGTATTTTTTCAAAATGTAAAGTGTAAGGGTGAGTTTGTTTTTCACATATATCGAATGAGTAGTAATTAGAGTTTATAGAAAATTTCAGGTGGGAGTAATGACTTATTTTTTCGCTTCAGCTTGAGTGATATTTATTTTATTGATAGAGGCGTGTTCTATAAGTGCAGGGGTTTAGGGGTGTTGGAAAGTTCAAATACAAATATTCATCGACTGAGGAATTCGCTTAGTTCTCAGCTTGGCGGACTCATTCTGTTCTAAAATATTTTCTGCGGAGTCTGTAGAAATAGTAAGCCCATTGGCAGGACTGATGACATTTTTTTATTTTTTATTTTCTTCAAACGACTTAATTACGAGAAAATGGGGCGGGGGAGTATTCCGAAGGCGGATATCCTTCAAGCAAGTCCCCTCCAAGGGAGAGGACTTAAACTCTAAGTCTGTGAGGATTATCAGGGGTTTTCCCCGCAATAAAACAGCTCAAACTCCCATTTCAATGGTGTCGTCCCTGTTGTATTCCTCTACTTAGAACTAATAATATTACCCCCGGATCGGGCAGACTCATCCCTTCGGACTTGTTGACCCGAGGTATTAGTTGTGCCGACTCCTGAAGACTGCTATCCTCTGCGGAACCCCCCCCCCCTTCTGCCTTCCTCCAGTCGGCTCCGAAATGGCATCCTTTTGTTGGATATTGCCAAGAAAGCCGAGAAAGGTCTCGTAAGTTACGAATTTGTCTTTCTTCGACTTCAGTCAACTATGATACAGTAGTTAAATATTTTAGTGTCAGCCTTGTAAATTTTCCAATATCATTTCTGATACAACTGAAACTAATTTTAAATTAGGTATTCATTATTTTTGTTTTCATTTGATTTTAAATTAACTATTATTATTAATAGTTAATTTAACCCGACTATTAATTAACACCATTGAAGTGCGTCGACAAACCCCACCCACCCTATTACACCGATTGTTTCTCAGTTCAGTTCTGCACTATGATATGTAACTATAAACCTCCCTCGGATGATTGGTACAGATAAAATTGATTTATTTTTTCTTATTTAATAGTGAACTGTGAATCTTATTCTGACTTATAACATATCTCATCTATGTCTGTTCACCCCTTTTTCTGTCATATAACGTACAACATCTCTGTTCATTCCAATCTATAATTCTATAAGTGTTTCTATAAGTATTTCAGCCCTGATAATGACTTACAATTTAAGTCAAAACGTTAGCAATAAATAAAATAATTACCCTTCTATTTTGGAGTTTTTTATGTTTTTGTTCCTGACAAAAACACTGACAAATTTCTCCAGCATAATACTTGACGGCCAACGAATCTCCAACCATATTATTATTCATGTTAAATCTTTTCTTTATATAGCTGATTGAAATGGGAAATCTGTCTGTACCTCAGCTGAAGTACCACCCTCTCTGTTTTAATTTTATTATTTATTTTAAGCTTTTTGACGATTGTTAAAACAATTTTAAAAAGTTTCGTTTGTGACGATTAACGGTGAACATTCTCTGAATCAAGGCCTTATCACAAGCTTTGTAAGACGTTTTGTGCGCTCTTATATTCTAGACTGGTCGGTTTGAGGTAGATCCTTTCCGTCCGGGAGTTGTAAAGGGGACAGTCCCCCTAAATCCAGGAATAAAAAGACGGATATGGGAGTTTTTGCAGCTTCAAACCTCCTGTCGTCCTGGGAATACAAAACAGCGAGGGAGGGGGCGCCGCTCGTCCTCCCTCCACTGTTGGTATTCAAATTCCCGAAAGACTGGGCAGGGAGGCTCTGAGGGTGTTGGTTGGGGAACAGATGTAGGCCAATATGGCGAATGTATAAAAAGGGCCGTGGGGCGGGTATTTATTACGTTCTGGTGGCGGAATAAGGGCCATTGTGTGTGGGTCTAGGCGCGAATACGTGAAACAATTTAAAGCCAAGGGGTAGGGCAAACAGGATCTGCATAAAGTAGAAAGGGCCTGGCGAGACGCTATCTGTGCAGGCCGAGGAAATATGGCCGCCGTCTATAACCGGCCTCCCGGTCTTACCGCGACAGCGAAACCTCTTCCCTGCTCCCTATATCACTCGCGAGTATCTGGCCCTTCTTCTCCGACACACCCTACAACAAACCTTACCTAAGAAAATCTCTGAGGTCACAGCTTACCGCTCAACTTGTGGCCATGATTCCTAATAATGTCCTCCTCATCAACCTCCTTCTCAAAGCGTACATCATTTCTAGATCACATTTCCTTGACACTGTTACGTTATCACAGCTACAATTCATTTTCTAATAGTCTAAAAGAGACAAAATTAAGGTAAACGCGATTTTATCGTTTAAAGTGAAACAAATTCCCTAATCACATACAGATTTTAGCTGATTTCTCTCATGTCCCCAATTTTTTTAAATACGTAAATAAAGGGTAATTTTTTTTTCTTTTTAATCTTTATTATTAATTACTTTCTACATGTTTTGTATCTAGTAATGTGCTGGTTAATATTCACAGTATAATATACTTAAAAAAATAAATGATTAAATAAATCTGTAATAAAA
>KZ808387.1:150460-164980 GCA_000696205.2 Oncopeltus fasciatus | reverse complement strand
TACACACACACACACACACAAAATATACATTTAGTTTTTTTTTGTGTGTGTGTGTGTGTGTTTCTTGTTATTTCACTGTTCATTCATTATTTTTGAAGCCATTTTCAATAGAAGTGATTTTAAGACGCCTGGTGGCTTTCCATCTGATGGGGTGGCTTTCTCTTGATAGCTCCCCTCGCCCCTCTGAGGGTTTCCGTGGAAGACAGCTCATTTCATATATAATTTAAAGCTACTTAAGTTGTTATAGAGTGCCGGATAAATTCGTTTAGTGAAAGGCCATTCTCCAGAGATAGCCTTCTTGAAATTCCTTGGCTCCTCTTGTGGGGGACTCTGAAATGCAGGCAGTGCTGTGCGACACCTTTTCATCCTCCGCCCGGCTCGTCAGGCCGATAGAATTGCCTCCTCTTGGTATTGGCCGTCGTGCCCTGAGTACTAGGCTGCGGGGTTAATATCGGCCCCCTCCATTCCTGATATATATCCTTTAGAAGAGGAATTGAATTGGCGTAGGCTGTGTGTGCGCGCTCGCTCCGGGATCGACCGGGACGTGCCGCTGCCTGCCGCTGACATCAGCTACGCTCTCTCTTCTTCTTCTTCTTGGTTTCATTTCTGTCTTCCACTCTGAAGAGCACCGCTCCAATCTCCCCCCCCCCCCATATATATTCTGCAGGGTTCTATATCCTTTTCTTTTTTCGATCTTTATTTCAGCTTCCTGTCCCATCATCTTTCTAATTCAATATTCTCTCATGATTTCACCTCATCTCTATATAGTCATCTATAAACTTGACATTCAGTATTATACTGAAACTGAATTCATTTCTTGCATTAGTTTCTGATATATATTGAGCTAAGAGTTGTCCATGAACTTCAAGATCTTCAGAATATAGTGCCTATTTTGAATAACTATTAGTCTCATCAATTAATTGTTAACTAAAGGCATTAATTATAAATACTATGATTAATGTCCTATTAATGAACTTTTTTCTTTCTTTTTTTTTTTTTGATGTGATGTGATACGTTTTACTCCAAAGATAAAAAATTGGCTGCTAGTGTATTCCTCATAACACATACTTTTTCCTGAGGGTAATTTATTTACAATAAAATTGAAGAAAATACAGACATTTTTTTCTAAAAATGTATCATGAATACTCCATTTTTTTATTATTATCCTTCCAACTATTTGGGATCATGAAGGGAAGGGTTATCTATTGGTAGTCACCCTATTCTATACACCTATGACGAAGCTTTTATTTCCCGATTTGAAAATGCTCTGAACGAGACTCTAACCCGCAGCGCCTGACTTAGTATTCTACATTATTGATGCTTTCAAATACTTATCAGAAACTCCTCATGGTATGTTATGAAAAATAAATCTTGAAAATAATCTCAGACTAGTTCTCACAGCTGCTTTAGAAGCGGAAGGTACTTCTTTTTATAATTTAGGTAACCTATCTTAAACTCCTCTAGAGGAGTCTAAGAACCCGAAACTTAACTATAAATAAGTGTTTTTCGAATTCTGTAATTTTTTTACCTTTTGCCTTCCATCGATAATTGAAAACTAATCCATTCAAGGGATTAAATTAAAAAGCCTAAACACCAAATTTGGTTTCTATAGTTTAAAGAGAAGAGGACTCACCCAAAACTCTAAAATACGTTCTGAAATATCTTTCTTAATATATATATGTATATTGTTATAGATTATAAATGTTATAAAATTATACTCCACGCCTATTTTGTTTTATAAATTTTTTTCCGTTGTGTTAATAATAACTAAGATTTTAAATTTCGCCTCCCTGTATACCCTCATGAAAAACTTATCCACTAAACCCATGTAAACCACAGAAAGAATTTTAAATATAGGCTTCAATATTTTTAAAATTGTAAACCTAGATTTTTCATATAGACTAAATATCGCAAATACAAATGTGTGTGTGTGCTTGCGCTCTTGTGTGTATAAACACACACACACACACATATATTTATACATATATAAATATATTTATTATGTAGTATCGATGAAATCCGTTTAAATTTTCCAAAAGTCATGGTACCAACGTAAATAATTTGATTTCCCTAATTGATGTTTCCTTCATCTTCTAATTCTTCATGTTCATCAGTGGTTCTAATCTTAAATCGCTAGTCGCCCTTAGTTCAACCTCTCCAGACGAAAAGGAGAGGTTGAACTACGGGCTTTGCTTCTGCTTTGCATCTCTTGACCCAGACTCACCAAGCAAAGATTTCTTTTGATATCTGTGTACTATAAGTGTTATAAAATTTATGTACCGTTAATGATCTGTAAATATTTTACGAAAATTTGTCTTAGTTTTGATTTTCGGGCATAAATTTTATATTTTTATTCAATTGATTGCTTACAGAGGTAATAATTTGATGATCGAATTAATATGAACAAATATATTATTTGTTTAAATGTAGTTCTGTCGTTTTTTTAGCAGATTACGCTGAAGGAAATCACCATATTCACATTAGGTGAAATCATGTTTTGAATATTTTGTTAAAATACTCACCGATTATACGTAGGAGATACCCAAACTGCTTTAAACAATTAATGAGAGGGAATAGAATAAAAAATCTATCTGTCCCAGCCAGGACTCGAACCTGGATCTTCAAGCGTGGTGATCTCATAAGCCCATTAGGGTAAGCCCTCATCCTTCTTCTTAACTATTCTTTCTCCAGTGGTCTCTTTAACCTGGAAAAGTGTTATTTCATATGCTCATATTTCCCGCTATTTGCAGTATATCAAGGTACATGTGAAATTTTTTTAGTTCTTTGTGGCTGATCTTGTAATTTTACATACCATATTTGCTGAGCTAATTTTTTGATGTAACCTTTTTTTAATATCAACTTTTTTGAGAAAAAAAAAATATTGTCCGCATGGCAGATGAAGAGGACTTTAGGGGACGAGAGAGAGAGAATAGAAGACAGTTATAGCGACAGAAGAGAAATGGCAATGGAAAATGTACAGGACGCTCCAAGCGAGCTGAGAGACAGCGGCTGTCATACGTATTAGGAGGGGGGGGGGGGTCTGCTACGTGTCTTCTCTCTGTGTCATTCCAGACAACAATACAATTTACTAAGCGAAGCTGCTCTCCTTCCCCTTGGCTAGCTCCTTCTAGGCAAACCCGTCATGCTTCCGAGTTCTCCACCACTGCTGCCCCCACTTGTACAACTGTACACTTGTCAATATTACCTTCGCTCCAGCTTGTAGAAGTAAGGTCATAATTTGCTTTTCCTCTGTTGAACATCAACACTCTTCGATATTCACCGCAGGAGTACACTTAGAGTGAAAGGCTTGTTCTGTACCGGATCTACATTCGGAACACATACTCCAGCTAGATGGAAAAAGAGTTTGTAGATGGTAGATGAGGCTAAGAACAGTCTGTACTTGCCACTTCATTCAATCTTAGAGTATTGTGATTTGTCAAAGTATAGAATGTCGAATTCTCAATGCTTGTATATGTTTTGAGTTTCTTTGAGTCAGATTTAAACATTCTAGAAATTGTGCCCCTGAACAAATTTATCATTTGAAAGTTAACTCCATCCAACGATCAGTGAAATCAGCGCAGTACGCGCAATTTTACTTTGTCCTGACGGAAAACGTTTTCCTCTAAAAACTGTAGGGTGAAAATTTCACAAAAGATTATGCAGATATCATTCCTTGAGATGGTTGTTAAATAACCCTTGAACCGAAATTCAATTTCCGGAAAATTATGAAATTTTTTCACCTGAAGAAAATGGGCCATAGATCAAAAGGAATAGTAATCCGATGATGCGAGGTTTCGACTATATGGCGGATGGGGGAGTTCTAACCAATCAAGTGGGAGNTTCATTTATAAAAATTAATTTAGTTGTGGTGTAATGGAAACATACCGGCCCGGAAAGCAGGAGATCCAGGTTCGAGTCCTGGCTGGAACAGATAGATTTTTTATTCCATTCCCTCTCATTAATTGTTTAAAATTTACGTGGGATAATAACCACAACTAAATTAATATTTATGAACCAAACTGCTTCACTTTTTTAGTTGTATTTGTGTGTTTTTTTACTGCTGGGTCCGCAGATGCAAAGTTCTGTATTTGAGCATCATTATGCGAATTTCTGATGATTCCCAGCTAGGCTTGCAGTGTTTATCTGCGCTACGAAAAACAAAGTTTCAGCAAGTCTAGTGCGAACGTGTACCTCTGATCACCGTTCAAGCGTGGTGAACTTGCTCGTAAGCCCTCATCCTTCTTTTTCACTATTCTTTCTCAACTGGTCTCGTAAACCTGGGAAAGTATGATTTCATATGCTCTATTTGCAGTATATCAAGGTACAAGTGAAATTTTTTCAGTTCTTCGTGGCTGATCTTGTACTTTTACATATCGTATTTGCTGAGCTAATTTTTAATTTAACCTTTTTTTAATATAAACTTTTTGAAGAAAAAAAATATTGTCCGCATGGCAGATGAAGAGGACTTTAGGGGACGAGAGAGAGAGAATAGAAGACAGTTATAGCGACAGAAGAGAAATGGCAGTGGAAAATGTACAGGACGCTCCAAGCGAGCTGAGAGACAGCGGCTGTCATACGTATTAGGAGGAGGGGGTCTGCTACGTGTCTCCTCCCTGTGTCATTCCAGACAACAATACAATTTACTAAGCGAAGCTGCTCTCCTTCCCCTTGGCTAGCTCCTTCTAGGCAAACCCGTCATGCTTCCGAGTTCTCCACCACTGCTGCCCCCACTTGTACAACTGTACACTTGTCGATATTACCTTCGCTCCAGCTTGTAGAAGTAAGGTCATAATTTAGTTTTCCTCTGTTGAACATCAACACTCTTCGATATTCACCGCAGGAGGACATTTAGAGTGAAAGGCTTGTTCTGTACCGGATCTACATTCGGAACACATACTCCCGCTAGATAGAAAAAGAGTTCGTATATGGTAGGTGAGGCTAAGAACAATCTGTACTTGCCACTTCATTCTATCTTAGAGTATTGTGATTTGTCAAAGTATACAATTTCGAATTCTCAATGCTTGTATATGTTTTGAGTTTCTTTGAGTCCGATTAAAACATTCTAGAAATTGTGTGTGTATGTGTCCCACTCCATCCAACGATCAGTGAAATCAGCGCAGTACGCGCAATTTTACTTTGTCCTAACGGAAAACGTTTTCCTCTAAAAACTGTAAAAATTTCACAAAAGATTCTAGTAAATCGAAGAAAACTTAAAAAATTTGCCATCTGCTAGCCAATTACTTGATCCCACGCAGATATCATTCCTTGAGATGGTTGTTAAATAACCCTTGAACCGAAATTCAATTTCCGGAAAATTATGAAATTTTTTCACCTGAAGAAAATGGGCCATAGATCAAAAGGAATAGTAATCCGATGATACGAGGTTTCGACTATATGGCGGATGGGGGAGTTCTAACCAATCAAGTGGGAGGACGAGCATTATAAATGTAATAAAACTTCTTGTCGGTTGATCAAAGCATTATCATGTTTTAATTCTGTTATTTTGGATAGAATGTGTGTGGTTTTATCTAAAAATCGATAAATGTAACTCATAGTTTGTTAAATCATATGCTGTGCATGACGATCGTCTCTTACGATGATTTATCTCAGAGGATTTCCTTCAAACATATACTTAAAGAGTGCCTAAAACATAAAGAAACAAGGAAAAAAGATAACTTAAATGGGACTCTAGACGTTATTCTATTGGATGACGAGAAAATCATCGATTCTGTAATGAACTTTCTGAAAGAGGGCAGGCTATTAAATCTTATCTAGGTGCATTTTCAGTATGCTTCTTTTCCATTCTCTCTCTCTTCTTGTAAATTGTAAAGTTAATAGTTNTTATATATATTATATTAGAGAGAGAGTTGTACGTCATGCTATTTTCAAACGAAATAAACCAAATTTGTTAGTACTTAATTAGTTGGAAAATATATGGTGGTCAACCAGAGACAACAAGTTACGCGAGATAAAATCTACTCCGAGAGTATGGTCCATGCCAATTGACCGTAAGAGAGAAGTGGTATTAGTCAGACTAAGAATAGGACACACAAGACTTACTCATGACTATATAATGGTAAAGGATAGCCTACTAATTGGTGAGGTCTGTGGACAACTTCTTACCATCAAACATATATTTAAAGAGTGCCTAAAATATAACTTAAATGGGACTCTAGACTTCTATTGGATGACGAGAAAATCATCGATTCTGTAATGAACTTTCTGAAAGAGGGCAGGCTATTAAATCTTATCTAGGTGCATTTTCAGTATGCTTCTTTTCCATTCTCTCCCTCTTCTTGTAAATTGTAAATTTTATAGTTTCCAAGCACAGAAAAATGACTATGTCCACCCACATAATAACTATTCGCAGTAACAATTCATTATACCTCACCATGACCTATTGATAAGAAATTCTTCTTCTTGAAAATATCTTCACGCTTTTAAAAACATCTCCCTGGCGTTAATGACCAAAGGTTGACTCGCCACTTAAAAAAAAAAAAAAATAAAATAAAAAAAAATAAATAAAAAAAAGCTACTTTTTGGATACCCTTGAATGTGTTCATTAATGACTAAAATAAAATCCGATGTGGGGATTTTATTTATACTTTGACAGATAAGAATATAATTATAAAGCTCAATATGCGTAATTTGTAGGGAATGTGTAAACGCATATCTAAAATTTGTATTTAATTTTTCGATGAATGTATATTGAAGAAAATATTTAAGAATGAGATTTTTAATGTTTGACTGAACCTCTTATTTTTAAAATAATGAAGACTAGAGGACAATTAATTGGACTTGTTAATAATGGCTAACAACTTCTTAAATTAGGGAAAGTCCAAATTAATAATTACTTCTTATCTTCAATCTTATTATTTTAAGCCCCTGATTTTGTTAACTTATTATATTTATAATTAATTCTATGCCGCTTAAATTACTAATTATCTTAATAAAACCAGCTACTAAATGGTGATTACAGGGGGTTGGTATTTTAGATGTTTTGATTTTCCATGTTTTATCCGAAGGTATTTTTTTTTTCTATTCACTAGTTTTTTTTTACGTATCCCATATATAACCGTATATATATACATACGTCTTCTTAGCAGTCTCTTAGCAGTACCAATATATAGTAGACTAGATGATATTTAGTTGGGGTTCGGTCAAGGTAGATCCAAAAAACACAAATTTAAAAAATGTATTTTTTAATAAACGATTATCTGCCAACGTTTCGGCTTACATTGCAAGCCATCTTCAGGGCTATCATGAAGATGAGAGAGGACGTCCTGTCCCTAAGTTCACATTTCTAGTCATGGAAGATGGTTTGCAATGTAAGCCGAAACGTTGGCAGATAATCGTTTATTAAAAAATACATTTTTTAAATTTGTGTTTTTTGGATCTACCTTGACCGAACCCCAACTGAATATCATCTAAGAATAATATCTACGGTTAACAAACTCTCCTTTTGTATATAATAGACTAGGTTTATTTTAATGTACAATTTTGAACAAAAGGTTAGATAATCTTATAGTTTCACATACGATTTAATACTTTTAACGATCATGTATCTACATCTTCCTCACATATTTGCGAGGCGTTCGAAATAATTAATTTTCAATTCCTCATTTCGGGGACACCTGCGAGGGCGGGGGGTGGTGCTAATTTCTCTGTAGCTGTGGCAGATGTACCGTTCCCAGAGGCAGATCTATGTAATAGAGAGGAAGATTGTGATGGCGAATGTGATTAGCACAACACTACTGAATATGGAGTACGCCCGCTCTGAGTTTTGCCCTGATAAGGGAACTTCCCAACATGTTTCTACGCCATGTATCTCTCTCCCTCTCTCTCTCTCCCCTCTCCTCAAACTCTCTCTCTCTCTCTCTCATAGAACATGATTTCATTACCGCAATACGCTTGGGGACCAAGGCAAGGCATTCGCCTTTTTTTGTATGTTTCCCTCTTCGGGGAACCGAAAAGCCAGACCTTAATTTCAACCGGAATGAGATATGGGATTTCCTCAAGTTATAAAACCTCTTTCCGTTCTTTGTTCCGTTTACTTTCCTTAATTCTTCCCATATCTGAATGTAAATAGAAATTAAATTGATTTTTTATAATGTTATCCGTAATAGATTATACAAGGGATCTATAAAAAAAAAAGTCCGTCACATAGGAGCTGCGTTAACTGAACGAATTCCTTAGTATCGCTGACGATGTATATTTATAATTCAGCTTTGCTGACAGTGTAGTAATCCCCCTCACTTAAAGAATGTATACTTTATCGATAAACTAATCTGGGTTCTGTTTCATAACTCTAAACTGTATATTGAAATGAAGGGTTTTTGACCGTGGAGATTATTAGTAGTGAATTTTTGTTGGGGTTCGGACAAGGTTGATCTAAAAAATTACAATTTTAAAAAAAATGTATTTTTTATTATCTGCCAACGTTTCAGCTTACATTGTGCCATCTTGAAGGCGACCGGGGACGTTTTGCCACCTGGATCAAATGTTCATGACTGCTTGCTCCAGTCGTGAACTGCATGGAACTGTATTCCAGCCATGAACATCCAGGTGACAACACATCTCCCCTCGTCTTCACGCTTGCCCTGAAGATGGCTTACAATATAAACGTCGGCAGATAATAAAAATTTAGTTTATTTTTGGATACATTTGAAGCGTGCCGGGCTGGTTGTTGCCTCTGCAGTGCCGGTAAAAGTAAAGTGAGGGTGGGGGTAGGAATGAGCAGACACGTCTGAGCCCAGCCTACCAGCTGGGTGTGGGCTGGCTATTGATACATATCTCAACTTTACTTACAGAATAATAGGTAATGACCGTGACTTATCTCTGTCAGACTATACACACGTGTCAGTAGGTCAAAGCATTAAACCTCATACCACTTATGATGAAAAGGAGCTATACAAACGAGGTTTTCACTGGCCGGGAGCAACGTTCTCGAGTTTATACTATATATACGTGTACCTATATATGTGTACCCATATACGTGTACCTATATATATATAGCGGTAAATCAGGATTATATGATGATATAACCAAATTGATTTAGCAATATTTCTATTATAATGGGGCGTTCTTACCATTTATTTTTCTTAATTCTTTTATTAAAAAAATTAATTAGTTTAAATGCACTTATTATTTATCGAGTGAACCTATTTTCTATACTGTTACATAAAAAATGTATGATCTTGCTTCTAGCGTCCACAATTTTTTTTAATATAGATCGCAAATTCTGTATTTCATCATCTTCCTGTAAACCGTTGGATTGCTATTTTAATGTTAGAAATCAGCCGAGGAGGGGGAGTCAGGAGTTATAGGCAATTCAAAATTTAAAATCATGATATCTTCGATTATACTCTAGTAATGAAAATTTTGATAAAACTACATTTTCTAATTGTAATGTTTTTATCGTCTTACGATGAACGCAAATAAGAATGTGGAGCTCTTCCCCCTCTCTTTCTTACCTGTCTTCAGAAGCATACGTATAATATTGAGTATTATATTAGAGTACAAGTATTACTATATTATTACTGTAATAAATATGTATTAATAGTCTATAACCCTGGGTGAAATACCAAGTGAATCAAATTATGCAGTAGGTTGTAATAAAATCCTCCTTGGTCTGTCCCAAAGAGTAAGCTACGTAGATTTTGATATTCATATGATAATTTTCTACTTAAAAAAAAAAAAAAAAAAATCATCCATATCTTACGGTAGGTATACTTACTACATCAAATTTTAATTCTGTCTCATGGAATATATATCATTCATCTCTCGTGGTAGCGTAGACACATTTAGGTATATTTTCAAAGTTCTTTTCGTCTCAATCTAGGTCCTTGGCTCAGTAGATTTTTTATATTCGTATGGAATCTTCTTAGTTAAAAATAGAATAACAATATTTAAATGGTGAAATGTGTAAAGTTCCTCGGTATGTTGATAATAAACGCCTAAAAATTTGGAATCCTTGCGAGGGTGGTCCATGAGAAATATTATTCGGACATTGCTCTACTAGCATAGATTAGGTTTAGATGCTTCCATGATATTATTTATATACTTAGTCTGATATGGCGACAAGAAACAGCCAGAAGTTTGATTGTATGATGGAATTCGTTTGTAAAATAGGAGGAATCAGTGAGTGGAGGGGCGGGGGGGTCCTCTTGGAGATCTAATCTGTGAAGATTCCGTCCCATTTCCCGAGACGAAGGTCGGACCGGGGCTATTGTCTGTCTCAGCGGAACAATTAGAAAGGTGAGAGAGAGAGAGTGAGTGGGTGGGTGGGTGACTAGCGACGAGGGGTTGGTGGTGAGAGGGGTGAGATAGAGAGAGCGCGAGAAGGGCTTTGTACCCTCTCTCACCTCGCCTCGCTCTAATAACCGCCTGTCACTCCCCATGTCACCTCGCGCCCTTCCACTCGTCACCGCCTCCTCCTCTCTCTTATTGGCTCGCTTCCAAGGCGCCAAGGATAGTGAAGGGATGGATTAGCTCAGCCTTAAAGGAATTAATTTGGCTTCCCCCCACTTTTTTATATGTATTTTATATTAGATTTATTTCCCTTGCTAACAGCTACCACTGGACACAAGGTTGGAATACAGAACTATTTTTTCGAAATGGGAAGACTGTATAGTCAGGATCAATATTTGCAGAGGCATGAATCAGGGTGACAGCCTAGGACCTTTTGGGTTCTATTTAGCCCTCATTCCGTTAAGTACTTAGATTCGGTATAGCAGTGCTGGTTACTCTCCGTCAAGGAAAACTGAGGGTTTTGCTTTAGCAGTTATGACCGAGTAATAAGTACGTGTTCATATCTCTAGTGTTATTGGAGAAGCGGGGGTCTTGGACCAGTGTCTCTGAGGAGCTGCTTGTCAGTCAATTCAGCATATCACTGTTGGCTGGTCTGTCTTGCCGGAGAAAAATGACTTACGAGGACATAGCAACGTTGCCGGTATATATCCTTCAAGCGATACTTAAGTAAGGGATTAGCCTTGAAAGAGAAGCCGTATCATTCTGTAAGTACACAACCCCGCCTGAGGAAGAGAAGGAGGGAGTCAGGATTTATTAGTATCTTTACATGCTGACAGATAGGGCTGTTGTGCATAATAAGTCATTTATAATCATCCTGAATTTGC
This sequence comes from Oncopeltus fasciatus, assembly GCA_000696205.2. NCBI lineage: Eukaryota > Metazoa > Arthropoda > Insecta > Hemiptera > Lygaeidae > Oncopeltus > Oncopeltus fasciatus. Next base: position 153,845 of record KZ808387.1, on the reverse strand, counting down.
AGGGCAAGAGGGCTGAAATATTTGAAGTAGGGATGCCTTTAGATCCAGGAAAAACTGTCGAATAAAAGTGAAAGATCTGTATAAGCTAGATGCAGTGTGGGCGCACCTAGTCCTTTTGCAAGGTGAATGGGCTGGTGCCAGTGGAAACGGTTGATAAGGTGAAGAAAGTATGTATCCCGATAAAAGTAATTTAGGAGCCACAAATATCTCTGCTATTCTAGACACGAATAGAATTATCATACCTTCTATTATCCGTCTTCATTGGTTTCATGGATACATGTACCATACATAACTATGGTCTTCTTAATACACCTCTTTAAACGTATATGGTATCGTGCGAGCAAGCTTCGAGTCTCTGTGTGCTCATGAACGCACTATAGGCCATTGTTATCTGTTTTACTTATTGAAATTCTGCACGTCGCTCTTAAACGCAAAAAGAAATACGAAGTTCGCTAATGAGCAAAATCTTACCATTAGAGAGATTACTTAAAATGCGAGTTACCAAAGTCTGTCTGGCATGAGCCCTGCATGCTTTCGAAACTTTAGTTTGGAGATTTATCGTGTGTTGTTCTAAACTCCCCTCCCCCCACTCTCGCAATGAGCGTGAATTGTATGACCACTAAGCTTGACTCTATTTTGGCTGGGGAGGTACTCAGCCATTGTAATTGTACTAATAAATATATTCCTTATTAAGCGTTGAATGTCAAAGTGTTATAGAAAATGAATGTTAGAAAATTACAAACAATTAATGCGAGGGAATATAATAAAAAATCTATCTGTCCCAGCCAGGACTCGAACCTGGATCTCCTGCTTTCCGGGCCGGTATGCTTCCATTGCACCACCGGTATGAGCTAGATAACTTATTAAATTACCAACACACTAGCGAGAGTCTAAATTACGAGAAAGACGAATACACCGTCTTATGCTCGAAGGAGCTGACATTGTCTAGCTATTTCTCGTAGTTTAGACTCTCGCTAGTGTGTTGGGAATTTAATAAATTATCTAGCTCGTCCCGGTGTTGCAATAGATGGCATACCGGCACGGAAAGCAGGAGATCCAGGTTCGAGTCCTAGATGGGACAGATTTTTCATTCTATTTCCTCGCATTAATTGTTTAAAATTTACATGGGATGCTACACCACAACTAAATTAATATTTATAAATTAAAAAATTACTTTTTACACCTATTATGTCCTACCTTTTTTTTTCATAAACGAATATATCAATATATATTATATGGTCTTTTCCTAACCTCACCTCCTACATCACATTCGAATTCATCAAAAAACGAATTCTTTCAAAAATTCGCCGAAAACCAAAAAAAAAATCATTAAACTTGATGTAAAAGCATCNCAAATAATGTGCACCAAGGGTACTTATCGGTCTGAAGAGAGCGGCTACGAGTCCCAAAATGAAGATGGGTGCTGGGAGATCCTCCTCACACTGCGGCAGTCCTATGAAATCTGTGGGCATCTCAGGCTTTCCTGGAAGCTAGTTGGAGTGTCCCATAAGGTGAAGGCTGCCAGCGTAATGCAGTGGGCTAGGTGGTCTAGCGAGGACTCACTGGTGTCCGGCAGGCAGAGGCCCAGGGGGGCAAGAGTCCAGTTGGCGGGATTAACAGGGGACTAAGCAGCCACTCCTCAGCCAGCGACGAGTACGCACGCGAGGAGAGAGAGACGGGTGTGAGAGAGAGGGGTGAGATGGGGCAACACAACTTACACAATTCAATTATAAATATACTTAAAATTTATTTTAATTTAATTCAAACTAAATTGTGGCAGATGTGAAAGTCGCCAACACCTTCTATTATCCGTCTTCATTGGTTTCTGCAAACCATCTGAAACCAATGAAGACGGATAATAGAAGGTATGATAGTTCTATATTCATTGGTAGTGAAAATAACCTTTTAGATTATTTACGAACTGAACTGTTAGAAAACTCTTGAATTTGCAGCAATACTGAGAAATTTTAATATTTATTGGTTGACATTTATGCCACCCCATTACTTGTAGATAACAATTAATAATAATGATAAAATTATGTACTTAGAAGTATTATACATTTATATCCTTCAAAAATAATTATATGCATCATTTGGTTACTAGATTTCCATATCCCCCTGTTAAGGTCAATACTTACTTTAAAAATAATGTATTTTTTTTTTTTTTTTTTTTTTTTAGAGCAAAATCTATGCTATTCAATACTTGTACCATGCATAAATATGGTCTTCTTAATACACCTCTTTAAACGTATATGGTATCGTGCGAGCAAGCTTCGAGTCTTTGTGTGCTCATGAACGCACTATAGGCCATTGTTATCTGTTTTACTTATTGAAATTCTGCACGTCGCTCATAAACGCAAAAAGAAATACGAAGTTCGCAAGTGAGCAAAATCTTACCATTAGAGAGATTACTTAAAATGCGGGGTTACGAAAGTCTGTCTGGCATGAGCCCTGCATGCTTTCGAAACTTTAGTTTGGAGATTTATCGTGTGTTGTTCTAAACTCCCCTCCCCCCACTCTCGCAATGNTTAATAACAATGAGATAATTTAAAGTTAATTTATTACCACAAAAAACTGTAACTACTGCCCTTAATAACTCAAAAGTAAATAAATATAAAACATAAATTATAAATAACTTAATAATTTAATGCAAATAAATGAAATATGCTTATTTACAACTAAGCCTCAAGATAATTTGATAATCACTGTCACTTATCACTTTGCTTTTACCGGCACTTCAAAGGCTACGACCAGCCCGACGCTCAGAACTAGGGACTTCTTCATGTTCTCCACATGCATTAAACGTTGTCTCAATTCACAGAGGATAGTAACTTCTCTCCCAATCGCGTCCAAACCAGTGAATGAAGGCGTGAAAACTATACACACCCTCAAGGAGGTGTATCCTTATACGAGATTTGAGAGATGAGGAAAGGAGCGCCGAAGTGGCGGAGTTATTCGCCGATAGGTATGTGAGTTTCCCTTCCGTTAGTAATGACTTCTGCTGCGGAATGGCACCATTCCTCCGAGTCGCCTGGTGCTAGTTTCCCATTTATCGTCTAGGACCATTGTTCTATCGGACGGATGTACTTGATTTGAGAAAGTGGCAGTAATATTGTTCATAGGAGAGTGGTTTTCCTAAGAGAGGAGCTAGCTGTAGTGGATGGCTGAGAGGTTCCTGAGCCAGAGGAAGGCGCCCTGGAGGAGGAAGTTGTTTCTCTCAGCCCTATTGTCTGCTAACCCCTCGCCCTCTTCCGCAGTTCCGGCGCTATCATTTCCCCACCCCCACTCCACAGTGCCCCTCTTCTCTTAAAACACTAGTCCTGTACGGCGACTCGTCTTTACTGCTTCCTCTCTGCCCCCCCCCCCCCTCTTTTAAGGTGTGTCC
>KZ808387.1:125443-137645 GCA_000696205.2 Oncopeltus fasciatus | reverse complement strand
TATATGCCTTCAATTTATTTAATTTTATAATAACGATATTATATGGTGATAATGATTTTAGCTTCTTCTTGCAAACTGTTGGATGACTCCATTAAAAGCTGAACACTGTCTATTTTAAAACTTATTATCTTGATTAAATTTCCGTTAAAAAAAAATTAAGAAAAAATAGGTATATAGCGTAATTTATAACATTTATTTTACAACAATTAAGAAAAAAAAAACAATATGTTATCACAGATATCTAAGAATGGCATATCGAAAGTTGGATGGATGCAATTATTTTAAAATGTAGAAACAAAATTCTTTATTTAGGCTTTCATTGCAAGCCATGAAAATATTGGTTAAAATTGGTTGAGGGATATGCGATTTAGAGGGAGATTTATAGTAGAGATATCTTTGTTGTTTGAGTCACGAAAAAGTAAAATGAAATAGGAGTAAATAAAATTTTCTAACGAAAAAAAAATTTGTTAGGGAACAAGTTTACTTACGAACTGTGATATTTGGGTGCATTAACCAGTTACCCTTAGCTTCTTAGTTAGAGCATAAATGGCTAGATTTCTCTCCGTCTTGTAATTAAATTCCGTCTTTTACTTTTATATACATCATTAAATAAAGATTGAAAATTGCTAAGATTATTCAGCTCTTTTTTTTTTTTGTATGTGTACAGAGACTAGCAAACTTCACTAATGTGAATTACCCTGCAGTGAACAGTACTTAGTTTTCATTTCGGTAAAATTCAGCCAATGGATCTAAAAATATACTAACACTCAGCTCGCCGTGTGTTAGACCATATCTATTGAAAACAAACTCTTTCGAACTTTAATAAGTGAAGTTGAATAAAGCATAAATTCAGGTGCCTTATCAGAATTCTAGGGGCTTGTACAAATTGAGTGACTTGGAAAGCTGTAGCAGTTTTGAGAGAACAAGGGATTTTTTCTCCCAAATCTTCAGACTGGATTGAGAAGGGTTACTGTCTAGTGGGGCCTCTCGTATTAATTGAAAAGTGACGAAAACAAGTGGATTAGATAAAAGGAGCTTTGCTGGATCGTTCTGAAGGCTCTCGAAGAGAGGCGGCTCTCGGAAGAGCAGATCCCACTAATGAGGCGTTCAAACAAATAGATTTAAATGGGGCCTGGGCTTGAAGCTGAATCTCTTTTGTCGCCGGGTCTCTTTCCGGCGTTCTCTCACCTTCCCCAGCCTTTCTCACCCCTCACACCTCCCGTGCAATTTAGGGTACGGCTAAGGGCGGTTGCCTTTAAACTAAATATATTGCCCTGTCCGATAAAAGCAGGTACCAATACTGCCTTCAGAGGTTAAACCCGAAGCTCTCGATTTTAGGACATAAATAGAGGGAGGGAGAAAGAGAAGAGAGGGAGGAGGAGGAGAGAGAGAAAGAGGGATTGAGGGTGAAGAAGAGATGGGAGAGATTAGATTATTTCTTTGTTGTCATAGGATTCAAATCCTTTCTTCCTGACAATTTCAGGCTACTTATAATTTACACTTTTTAATCCTAATCCATTTCCAAAAAAACAAAAAAAAACATACAAAAAACAAAAATTTAAAGTAATAAAATTAAATACAGAATAGATATATAAAAAAAGAATAATCATATAAATAAAAGAAACAATACTTATTTTATGTGTATATCATTATTATATGACTACATACGTATATTTTGAATAATTATAAAAATTATATTCTCACCTCAACAAATCCCCAATGATTACTACAAAATAAATCAGACTATTATGTGCTTGCCTAGTCGGTTGCCAGAAAATGTTTCAAGCAGGCTTTTCGGAAGAACGATGACCCTTTCACCTCAAGTGGCAATGAATTTTGCTCCCTTGTTGCTGCGACGTGGAATGCACTCCTGAATATGTCCGTTCTACAGGTAGGTAGGTAGGTAGGATCGGGTTTAGGGGCAATCAACCCTTAGATTATTACTACAGGTAGGTAACTGGAGCATTCTGGTATGCATTTCTCCCCTAATCCATGAGGAATTGTCGTAGACGTCTCTCGGCAATCTTGTGTCTAAAGCTTTCTTTGCGGAGCATAATAGATTCAACCTCCTGTAGTCCTCTGTTGTGAGCCATCCCAGCCCCAAACGTTTCGGAGTAATATGTTCATCCCATCGCATACCATGAATAAATCTAATTGCCAGACATTGCTCAAGAAGAGTATTACTGGTAGCTGCCATGTTCCCTCTAGTTAGGGGTATGAACCCTCTCCTTAGGTCATCAGGTATCCCTCTTTACTGAATATTCATGGCATGGCACAAGTTGTTTACACGTCTGTTATCCCTTGCTGTCAGCTGGCCGAGTTTTTGTTAGTAAGGAGTTTTATGGTTGAATACCACAAGAGGCAGAACAATATCTTCACACTTCGTCATCAGTTTTGGACTTCCTACCAGTAACCATGTCGTTTTGGCAGTATTTAGATGCTGATAATTCTGTTTAGCTCGAGATTCAACTCTGAAGGTAAAGAGGGAGAGAGAGTGGGTGGCTGGGGATAGTATGATTGGAATGATTGCGAGTGAGTGAAAGAGGTATTGATTAGACATAGAGGAATAAATTCTACGTTTTGAAATATTTGTAAGGCTTCCCTAAGAAACTAATTTAATAAAAATAAAATACAATATGTTCCACTAACCCAAGATTTCAGTAAGTTTTACAGTGCTATATTTTTCCAATTGGCCACTACCGAAGTTCCATTACACGGATTTATTGTAATATTATATAATTTAGTAAAAAGTTTAGTTGCTATGGTTTTTGTCATGCAAGAATGATTTATTTATTTATTATGTATTTATCAAGTATAACTTATTCAAGGTTATTCTCAGCATATCTGAGTAGGGCTAAGAAAGGATGATGTGGTGTAGACCGTGTTATGCTCCCTCTGGCGGGCCTTTGTGTCGGATGGGGGTAGCTGGGCGCTCTCGGTCTGCATATTAATGTGTCATATGATAATATGTAGCGTCTGCTAATGGCGGTGCTTCCCTCGGGGCCGGGAGAGCGGCTCCAACCCTGGTCCTGGCTTCACAACCCCAGCCGTACGTACAACTCGGCGGGTTTCTTAATCGTCCGGGGCGCCATCCAAGGACTGGCTGACGGGAGCTGGGTGTCCTCATGTGTACTGATTCTAGGGAGAATTCTCCGCGTTTTCCCTATTTTTCTGCCTTTAAAATTGTGACTGTATATATCCAGCCGGCCTCTAACAGTACCTCTATTGCGGCAGAACGGTTACAGTCATGTTGAAGCTCAACACAATCGGATATCAAACAGTGCGGACATAATTGTTTCGAAACGTTAGCAAGAGGAAAATGTTGAATTTCGGGGAGTTATTAATCTTTTTTTTTTAACTTTTATTTATTTATTACATTCTGTTAAATTAAAACATTTTGTAATTTGATCACCACAATGAATTAGAGAAAAAAAAAATGACATTCAATATAAATCACATGAGGAGAGAAGGTGACCAATGACACCATTCTCAAATTATTTACAGATTATGTCCCCTGGAGGTCACGGGGCCATCTTCGTTTGAGTCGACTCCCCGTCGTAGGGGTTGGAGTTGGAATACATGGTCTGTGCTAGTGGATTAGGATGGTATGACAGTTTACTTGATCAGTATTGTAGGCCAATAAGTGTCAACTTCTTTCTTGTTTAAATCATTTTCAGAAATGACTTAATCAAGCAAGTCAGAGTCAGCTTAGTCCGTCAGAGTCGGAGTCAGTTTATTCATTAACCAAACTTTGTTGAGTAGAGGATCGCTTTGTCATCTGCAAATAGGGCCAGTAGGGTATTAGGGTGAGTGATTATTAATCTATGATAATTATTCTGATAATAACGTTGGTATATCGGACTTCTTAAATGTCCGATTCCTGGATAGGTGTTCCGTTCTTGAGGAAATTTCAAGTAATTTTGAGGATCAAATCAGTTCAATGAATAGGGTTGAGGAAACTTAGTTAGGTTTTTTTGAAGTGAAATTTTATATAAAAATACAAAATATTTAGTTTTATTTACCGTTTCTTCTTCCGGGTTGGACCGTGTCAAGTTGTTGATAGTTGCCGAGCTTTCGCACATCATGTGATGGCTTCTTCAGGGCTGAGTAGAGAATACAAATATAATAAATTTTTAGTTTTTTATATACTGAAGAATTTGTTTCTCAACTTTTGAAAACTATAAATATGACCTATAATTACATATATATGTGGGCTTGTACGTGTTGTGTGTGTTTGCGTGTATGTGTTTATACGTGCACTAGCGTTCATTTTTTAAGCATAAAGAAACGACACTCGGTGTTTAAGCTTCTTTTTACAAATATTTGGAAAGGCTAGTTAGTGAATTAAATCGGTATATTGCAAAGGGATTTAGAATTAGACTAAATTAAAAAGTCGTCAAGATATTCTTTATTAATAGAATTACCGAAATCTTCGTCAAAAAGAATCGATATAAAATATTCTTAACAATCAAATTTCTGATAAAATGGATAATATTTTTACGAATTAAGCATATTCAGGAATATAATTATGAATGTAACTTCTTGGGTTAGGTGAGTTATCTCTATTTATAAATACAAAAAACAATTTTTCGTTTTTCGGTATTTTGTTTTCTCTTGCATACTTTGGAATTTTTGGTTGAAATTGAAAGAAAATTGTGTGTCGTCTACATATCCTCGCTGAATTTTCACGACGCCTTGAATGAGTGCTCTCTTGAATCCCTGATCTCTATCCAAGGTAATTTGAATTGGGACTGATTTTGTTCACTGTGGTATTTAGTTTGAACAATGTCGAAGAAAGGTACATCTGACTAGCTTAATTTTTTATGAAATTTAGTTTAAAAATTGGTTTTAAAGGGAAAATTTGTTCTTTTCATCCATTGGGTCTTTATTTAACCTTCCTTTGGAAATTTCTTATTTTCTCACAAACTGCTTTAAGGGTAAGTAATTGTTCCGCTTATAATATTTTACATTTTACGTCAGTCCAATTCATACGGTCAGGTAGTCAGTCATAAAATGAAAAAAATATAAATTTCTTTAAATATTTTAAATTAGGGCCCCAAAGGAAATGAACCCTGGGTAAGGCCGAAAAGAAAGAAAGAAAAGGAAATGTGAGCGAGATCTAAATTAGCCGGTCTGTCGGTAGGAATGAATAATGCAATAATTGAATACATAATTCAATGGCGATGAATATAATGAGGAATGCAAATGAGGTGGCGCGCCCCGGTCTTGTCCAGGGGATTATCTTATAAGTACAGCTAATACAATTTCCCATCCCTCCACCCCCTTCTTTTTAAGCCTGCTTCTTCTTCAGGCCTTTTTCATATGCTAAGTTAACTCCAAATTATATGAGATTCACAAAGAAATCAGATGTCTGGAAAGGAATTTATACTTCTTTTGCCATAACTTTTCGGTAAGAAAAAGTTTAAATCCCCATAGGGAAAGTGCAAAAATTATTTGAATGAATTTGGCCAATTAATTATGAGTTATTGAGCTTCCAGTCGATTCCATTCATTGGAGCAACTACATTCCTGGTTGATTATGTTCCTAATTACTTCTTCCGGGCATGTCTATGTGTTTTTTTTACTAGCTTTCGCAAATCATGTAATGAAACTGGATTCTTCAGGGCTGAATAGAGATTCAGGAGGATGTATGGTGAATCCTGAAGAATCCGTTACATGATGTACTGAAGCTCGGGAAAATACAACTTCTTGACACGATCAAGCCCGGAAGAATTATATGAACATTTCTGGAGACCTTGAAAGCCTATCTGAACAAATATGTCAGACTATTCTATTATTTGCGCTGGTAGCTAAGTTGGTGACAAATAGGGTTATCAAACAATAGCCAATACTTCGCTATTAATATATATATTTCTCTCTAATTGCTGAGCGCTTTCAGAATCAATGATCCCATCCTCGGAGCTGAGTCATCTTATAACCAGTGCTTCTGTCTTGGTAGCTCTAGGCACACTAGAACAAAAGGAAACACTATCAATGATAGTGAAATCGTTTAGCAATTATTGAGAAATATATATAAAATGCGAAGAATTGGATATTGTTTCATAACCATAATTAATAATTTTTCTTTGGGCCAATAAAAAGGAAGGAATTACCTGCAATCTCAAAAGCTTTAAAAAATAATTAAAGCACAATTAACTCCTTAAAAATTGTATTTACTTAACCTTAAGTTCAACCTCTTAGGGTCATAGAGGAAGGGGAATACATACGCACAATTCGTATATTCTTTTATTTATCGATAAAAGTTTACCCGGGGCGGGACTTGACCCGCAGCGCTAGAATTCAGAGACCCGGATGGATCCCTTCAGATTGTCCGATCTCCACATATTGGTTAAAGAAATAATGCATTTTTGTACTTATCCAAAACTGAATTTTAAGGAGTGGGGTTTACCAGAATAACTGAATTATTTAATGCNTCGGTTTGGAACATCACCTACGGTTTAAAAAAATATGTATTGCTAAAAGTGTTGTTGATTTTGCTAGTTTGATTCGCTAGGAACGTGAGTGATTGTCAGTTTTGGATGGGAGTTGTAAAGAACTGTAGATGTGTGTAGCGTGAAGAAAGGGTCTCTGGGATCTGTAGCCAGTATAACGAGAGTCCTCCCTCACTCTCTCCATTAGCCGGACTGGATACTGTTACCCCGTCACAAAAGTCGCCCGCCCTCTAGCACCGACAAGGTAATGGGACTCGAGCAAAAAGAGAAAAAATGAGGAAAAAAAAAATAAAAAATAAAAAAGGTGGCTTTTTGACGTCCCAGCTGTCAGTCTCTCTCTCTCTCTCTCTCTCTCTCTCTCTCTCTCTCTCTCTCTCTCTCCCTCTCTCTCCCCGCCATCGCTGTGATATATGTATATGTGAAAGCAGAAATAAATCCGATCTCGTAAATATATCTTCCAAATAGCCCCCGCCCACCCCTTCGCCCCGTTCTCCTTTTAAAGATTGAAACAATGCATACAGGAACCATACTTCATCTATCCTTTACTCCTTTAGGTATTGGACTGCTACTCACTTTCCACTCGCTGTTTTCAGTTTATCATTAAACTATGATAACCCTTTGAATGGAGAGGCACTCGTCGTTTAATGGCCAGCGAATACGACTTGTATTCATTGATAAATGGTATTGGGCACATAACCCCCCCTTACCTTACCCAAGGATTGCATGTGTTCGTCAGTCTATCAATGACAATTCATTTAATATAGAAATCGGCGTAAAATATATAAATAAAAAATATGTTCTTCTGAGTTTTGAAAAGGATTCCAACCACTCCGCTAAAAACTGCCAGATGACGAATTCGGTTTTAGCGTACACTTCAAGCATCCAATGGGTGAATTAGTAAAGGTCCCTTGAGTTTCAGCAAAACTCGCTTATATGATGTGGCTTTAAATTTATTAAACAAATAGAAAAGTTCTCTTTTCAGCCCTGAAGTAGCCATCACATGATGTGCGAAAGCTCGGCAAATAACAACAATTTGACTCGGTCCAACCCGGAAGATGAAATGGTAAATACAAAATAGAAAAGTGTTATTAATTTGGTTTTCCGAAAATTCTATGTATAAAAAAAAAAGGAGTAAAGCAATGTCTCGTTTACATTTTTACGTATTTTTTTAGTATAATATAACTACTATTATATATCACTACTTTCTTGTCAACTATTTCTCAGCTAAGATGTTAATGAAATTCGATTTGGTATTCTTCGTAACCTTCCTCTTCCTCTTCGGCACACTCATATAATTTTAACCAATAAAACGAAAAAAAAAAAAAAAAAACTCGCCTGAAAGTTCAAGGATAAATGTTAAACACATAAAGTATTTTTTATGTATTTCAAAAGTATTGATCTATCACCTTAGAAACCCAGATTGACAATTTTGCATAATAGCTTTTCCTAAGTAGGGTTGGTGAAGAATTAGGATGAGGGGTGAAAGCTTCAAATGAGTGTGTCAAAGTTCCTTCTTCAATAGCTCAATATCCTTGCGGGTAAATATTTTAATAATGAACGATGACTAAGTCTTCCAGAATTTAAATTTTCGCGGTATGGTGATATTTCCATTCCTATCGACTTTACGAATTACGTCAGGTTTAGTATTTTCTGTCATAACTTCCACTGTCCGTCTTCATTGGTTTCTGCAAACCATCCTCTGTTGGCGAGCGCTTTCGGACATTGTCCATCTTCGTGGCCGAATACATGCGTTCACGTAGGTATGACACTTCTATATTCATTGGAGGTGGAAACAACCTTTTAGATTATTTAGTATTTTCCTTCATTTGTAGCTCAAATAGAAATAAGCTGCATATTAAATCATGTTTTGACTTTTCTATAATTTATATCACAAATAATATTTTAGAAAAATTCGTATTCAATTAGTTTTTCAAATTTATAAAAAAATAAAATATTGTATAATACAACTACCATACAATTATTACAAACTTCAGGTTTTTATATTTGATTAAATATATTATTTTAGATGTCTGTATGGAGTACATGGATACATGTATGGAGAGGGATGGGTATCTATTCTCGTGAAGAGTGTCAAAGTGCGAAATGGAGGGGTATTGAGTGATAGAGAAGGACTGGAGTGTGGAGGAGAGGGATAGGAGGAGAGTACAGAGGGAGAGCTCGCCAATTGGTATGGGCCACTGACAAAGGATTCTCATCAAGAGTGCCTCAGGAAGAGCCGAGGAGTGGGGGAAGCTCCTCCGAATTCTAGCGCTAGAGAAAGTGGTGGGTGGGGGTGGGGGGGCCCTCTGAAATTCTAACTGCCTTGGATTAATGCCCTTTGATAATGATTCTACCAGAAACTTGGCCTCCCCCTTAGTCTCTTCCTCTATCTCTTTCCACAACATCCACTTCACTTTTATTTATTTCCCCGCAAAAAAACACTGCTCGCCTTATTCTTCATGATATACTTTTATATAAAGACTCTCCGTTAATGGTTTAAGAGCTTTATATTGAATATATTCCTGACTATCTTTGAGCTTGTCTTCCTGTAGATTGCCTATCAAGCTACTCAAATTTATAAATTTATCTTTATAAATATTTATTTGGTTGTGGTTTGTTGTCCCACGTACATTTTAAACAATTTTTTTTTTTTGCTGTGCTAGCCTCCCTTGCAACAACCACTTAGGGTAATTGGAGGGAGGGGCTATCTACAGTTTTCCACCCCATTCTAAACACCCATGGCTCAGGACAAGCTTCTATTTATAAATAAAAGATAGACCTGGGCGGGATTTGAACCCGCAGCATCAGGATTGCGAGACCCTTACTGATCCCCTGAGCTAGCCTGGCGCCCCGCCATTTTAAACAATTAATGAGAGGGAATAAACAAAAAATCTATCTGCCCCAGCCAGGAACCTGGATCTCCTGCTATCCGGGCCGGCAAGCAGGAGATCCAGGTTCGAGTCCTGGCTGGTACAGATAGATTTTTTTGTTCTATTCCCTCTCATTAATTGTTTATAAATTTATGTTATTTGACTTTTGGAAAGATATTTTTTTTTTTCAATTTTTCACCGTGACTGCAAAAAATTGAGTAATAATGAACCGTTTTGTGTAAAGGTATTTTGAAGTTAACAGAATATTCGGTGTACTGAGCCTGAGAAATTGGTGCCCAATTTTAATATTGTCTGAACAGGAGGGGGGCTATCAACCCTTATTTTATGAATCCAATTTGGGTTGCTTATTGGGTAGGTTATTGTTGAGTGTTTTGGCAGATTCAAATTTTTTAATCTGCTGAGTTTATTTGTGCTAATTGTGCGTTGGAATGGTGCATGTGTGTTACTTTGCTAATGTGCTAATATCTTCGACGTTGATATCCTCCCTAAAGATGGACTTCAATTCATTTATTTTGATTTTTATGTTTTTGATTTTGGTTATTTTACCAGAAATGTAGAGATTTAATAGATATTTTTGAGATTTTCGAGATATAGGGTCGTGATATTTTTGCAATTAATAATAATTAATTCAGATAGGACTTTTTCTGTCTTGCATTTTAAGAAGAAGATTAATTGTTGATTATTAGTGGTCTTATGTAATAGGAAAAGTTTTTGAGAAGTAAGTTGAGGGACGGTTATTATATCTAGTCATGATCATTCGATCCAGGTGGCAAAACGTACCCTCTCGCCTTCACAATGGCCCTGAAGATGTCTCACACTGTAAGCCGAAACGTCGACTGATAAAAAAATACTCATTTTTAAAAATTGTATGTTTTGGATCAACCTTGACCGAACCCCAACAAAACTTCTCTACTGTTTTGTTTTATTTTATGTTTGAAATTGTTCGAAGAGAAGAATGTGTTTAGAAGGACACCATTCACTACTCATTATCTCTTCTTGATCAGTCGATCACGCCCCCTCATCTTATCGCCCCTTATCTCACTGTGTGTGTGTGGAGACCGTTGTGGAGGTGGTTGTGGCGAAGCGTGTGGGTACGTATGAGGGAAACAGGAACGCACTCTGGATGATTAAGGGTAGGAGGTTCGCACGCATTACATCATTCCGGGGGGCTCCGCCCCCGAAACTTGGCAGAAATAACCTGAGTGGTATCTGTCCAAAAGGAGAGCTCAACTTTGAAAACATTATTTCCTGTGTTACTTTAGCTGTAAGTTAACATGGCCTCGTAGTACTGTCGTCTTCGTCACCCATTACTAGTATTTAATAACCTTTACTAGTGTTTGAACGTTTAAAAATGTCTATGTCATATTCTTCCAATTCAAGATACATTTTTGTTTTTATTATTAAATCCATTTTAATATTATTTTCATTGTCAGTTATAAACGGTCCTTTTTATGTTATATTTTTATTTTTATATATATTATATCATTCTTATTTTTAATATTTCTTGGGATTTAAGATCCACTTCTCATTTTATTACTAAATGGCTTTTTGGTGTAGACGCATTTCATTATTTTATTCTCATATACACTTTTTTTTTGTTGAAATTTTTTACTTCAGTATAGTTCACTATTTAAAGTTCTATATAATTGACTATATAAAGTCCCTCAAGCTGGTACAGCGTAATCTAAGATTTCCTATGATTCCTTAAAGATGGATATAAGTGAGAGTAAATGGCGAAATGTAATTTATGTGCCATAAAGAACAATATGTCTAGAATATGACCACTAAGCTTTGGTTTAGACTGATAGAAAAGGAACCATGCAATTATCGTACTTACATTCGTAAATATCTTCCTTAAAAAACAGTTTTCGGGATTCGTGTTATAGAATATAATCGTTAAAAAATTGTCATTTATTCATTTTATGTTCAATAAACTTTTTCGTAACTCAAATAACAACTAATATATTTCAATTATTAATTTTAATTCCATTAAACCTCCTCTCTACCTCATCTGATTTCAACCAAACATGAATTCATTCTTCAGTTTACCATAAAAAGCCTAAATGCCGAATTCGGGGTTTAATAATTTAAAAGTAAGGCGTGCTCGAAATTGGAATTACATTCTTAAATAATCTTCGTAATGGGCTTTTCAAAAATTCATAAATGCTTTGTGTGTGTGTGTGTATGACTTGCGAAAGTGAGAGTGTGTGTGTGCTTGCGTGCGTGCGTGCGTGAGTGAGTGAGTGAGTGAGTGAGTGAGTGAGTGTGTGTGTGTGTGTGCGTGTGCGTGTGGGTGTGGGTGTGGGTGTGCGTGTGCGTGTGCGTGTGCGCGCGCGTGTGTGTGTGAGTGTGTGTGTGTGTGTGTGTGTGTGTTTTGTGTACACACATATATTTTTATTTTCTCCAAGTGGTATTGTTGGAGATCTTTTTATAATTTATTAAAAGTAACTTCGTGATGCCGACATGAATAGCTTCGTTTCCCAACGGGAATTATGCTTTTTTTAGTTTTTAAATTTTTTTTCTCTTGGATGTTATCCAACCTGCGGACCATATGGTATTACACTGCCAGACAAAATTAAAGGATCACTTACAAATATTTATATCATTATTACATGAGAGATAAAAATAGAAATTCCATTGCCCCAGACTGGACTTTGTATTTTATCATATCCAGTTAATCCTGTACCTGTTTATATTCCCACCCGTTTATGGAGAAAAGGGTCAGTTAATCCACTTATTTTCTTTCTTCCTATCAGTAAATGGTTAGTTGTTACCAAAGATTCATCTTATTGAAGATTTTCTAACATTTAAGAGACTTTAGTTTTTACTTGTGAGTTTAGTAAGAACGTTGTGATGGCCA
>KZ808387.1:86355-107166 GCA_000696205.2 Oncopeltus fasciatus | reverse complement strand
TATATATATATAATTTGTACATTACTCTATAAGATTTTATTTTGGCCTAACCTTTTACCCTCTTTTTTTTTTAATTTTTTTTTGTGCATACTATAATAATTATTTTTATGCAAAACGCATATTATGGAAAAATGATTATAAATTTGTGAATGTAGCTACGATAGGTGAGCCCTTCACCCCGGTCAGTCTAGATAAAACTTTAGTGAACATACTTTTTCGGTCATTGTTGTTTCTGGTTTTTAATTTTAATTTCGTCATTTACTTTTATTGATATCCGTCTTCAATGAAACATGAGAACTCTGCTTAGATAACACTGCTACTTTGTGACGGACTTTTTTAATGTGTTGATGAAATATTGAATCTGATTGTGTGTATCTTGCATTGAAACAAGTAGCTCAGCTCATGTTGAATCCATATTAACCATCAATATCGTTATAACCCATAGGCTTATCAAGAGATCCCTCATGCCTGAATCTATTGTGGCTAAAAACACATTTGGGTTGACCATATGCTGCTCATAGCTTTTTTAGCCGTTTTTGACTCCCGCTTTAAGCAGTTCCCTATTGATTCCTTCCTTATGCTTTCGTAGTTTTCTTGAGGCTGTTACCAAAGACTGATTTCCCTTGGGGAAAGTGTGGCGTTCAGAGGAACATTGAGTAACCTAATCCTGAAACACTTCGAGGTATGTGCCTTAGCTTTGATGAATTGGTGTATCTCCCGAGGATCGCTTTTCTTCCTCCGCTGGAGAATTAGAACTGCCAGAAAGTATTCCATACAGAAATTGGCTAGTTAACATTTTGATAGTAGTTCTTTTTTGGCATCTTTGAATACTTCTCCTGTGACTTTTTTTTCATCTGTCTTATTCTCAATTTTGAGAAAATTTTCTGGAGTTCATTAAAAGTATGATTGTCAAAAAAATTTTTTTTTTTAATTTTACCTCTATGTGATTTATTGTATGTTATTTTAGTTCACTTCCTGACAATTTTTCTGATATTATTTTTTTCTCATCTCTTAATTTCCTACTATTGACTTTTATGAAACATTAGCGATTTGGTTGGGGCTCTTTCTTTTAAGCAATACAATATCAAAATAATAGTAATAATAATAATAACAATAATAATAGTCAAAATAATCTTTTTTTTTTTTTTTAAGGCGATTTTCATTTTCTAATGTCAAAGCCCAGTGACTTAGTCCAACAAATAGGCCGACCTAGTTTCTCTAGAGATGATATATTCTCTCCATTTAATTCATTGATTTTGAGAGAGTTAGTAATTTTAAGTTATTTTAAATAAGAAATTCTAAGAGAAAGTTTTTTGATAATTCCTACAAATACAATGAAAACAATTGAAACGTGTTAATTTGTCTTCTTGGTGTCTATTTTTCCCCTTTTTGTTGAGTTGAGGTTGTTTGGTAACTAAATGTATGGTAGGTAGTATTTACTACTTATGTACTTGTTAGCATACTATTTTTAATGATTCCCTTGAAATCCTTTATGGTTTCATTCGTTAAGAGAAGAATGAGACCACAAAAGAGAAGACGAATGAGTCTTGATATCTAGTTCGGTTCACCTTGCTAAAAAAGGTTCTCAAGAGAAGAGGCTCGACTCTTCTATTGCTGTCGTACATTCCTTGTTAGTTTTTTAGTTTGAGTTTCTGCCTTAAGTTCAGAGATATGAATGGCAAAATATTACTTTTTAGAGTTATTATGTTTTATGATTCTATTAATTTCGTAATACTAGTAAAAATATCATTCTAATAATATTAAACTTTTTTAAACCCTCATTCTCTTTCTCCCCTCACAAGATTTCTGTCATTAAGGATTAATTATTGAGCACGTACAACATTTAAGCATTACGTTTCACAGGAAAGTGTACTCCACTGTTGAGCTGAGACAATCATGTGTAAGAAAGGATGCTAATTTTAGTTTTATCGTTTGACAAACATAGATAGTAAATAATTTTTATTTATTTATTGATAATGAATTCGTTATGGAAATTTTATTTACTATTGTTTTTACAATGTGTTTATTTTGTGTTATATTCATTATAATAATTATTATCAATAAATGGTGTTTCTTTTTCGCGTTTACTTTTGGCAAATATTAATATAGTACAATTAGTAAATACATACATAGTATAAATGTCATATGATGACGCATCAATTAAGGAGTTCTTCTTGTCTGTTAAATTATTTTCTCTGGATTTTGTTTGAGTTGGGTCTCAAATTCGCGAGCCTATTTCTCTTTTGAAGTTCTAGCTAGTGCTAACGAACTAAACTTTGTTGGTCGGCCAAAGTTTAACAACTTTTATGTCTAATGAAGCTCTAAACTAAATTCCTCTCTGTAATCATCTGCTTTGTAACTTATAGCATTGCCTTTTTTTTTTGCTTCTCGTATTCTCTTGTAGTTTTATTATTTATTAAAAATTATTTTGTATTGTTTTAAGTGCTGATTTAATTTACATCTACATTCTAAAAAAATGTAAGTAATTTAATAAAATTATTCAACTTATTCGTTGAGTCGAAATAACTTTATAGGTTAATATTTTGATTCCTTGCTTTTCCTTCTCTTAATTTTAGAGTATTCTAAAGGAATTTAGCTACTGATGTTCTCTTGACGGAGTTTAAAATGAATTCGGCATTCTCTACGTCCTGTATAAGTAGACTGAAAATTTTAATGAGAGAAGTTTTTTATATGTGTTTGTGCGTTCTTGCTTGCTTGTTTGAGAGCGTGTTTAAGTGTGTAAGTGTGTCTGTGTTTTTGCGCGTGTCCCCTTTCTTTGTAAGCGGCGGTCCGATTGCTAATGCACTGGACTCCTCAGCCAAAGGCTTCGGTTCGATGGTCGCAATAGGCAGTTGCTTTTTCCTTTCCTTGGTTCTGCTTGTAACACTAGAGAGGATTCATAACACAATCCTGAAAAAGCCTTCTCCAGTGAGTCGTTGGTCGCGTTAAACTCATCCTTAACACCCTCAGGTCTCAATCACCTTTTGCAGGACTGTTTTTATTTATTATTTTATCAATTTCTGTTTTTCTTATTTATTCCTATTTTCTATTTTAATTGTATTTTTTAAAAGTCCTAAAATGGTTTTCTAACGAAGTGCATTTGTGTAGCGTTATTGTTTCTTGTGTTTGTAGTAAATATTTTCATGTTTAAAATAATTATTTTGATTTGTATCCATGGTTGAGTACCATTCTTTGTGAACTTAATTGAGTTTTATTTGTCTCTAAATGGATAATATTTATATTTTTAGTTATGAAGAACATATATATTTTAGTTGTGAATATATGAGGTATCTCTCTTTCGCTCACTCCCTCCCTATTTCCCCCATCCCGTTTTCTCAATACCAATTTGAGAAGATTGGCTGACAGATGTTCTGCAGGTATATGACCAATAGACACAGTTCAAGAAGGAATCGCACTAGTTATCCCAACCCTTTTGAAGCTCCTACTGATATAGTTTTCCACAGGGATTCTGCCGAGGCGCAAAATGCTCAAATTAAAACGGTTTGGCGGCAGGGGGTTGTTGGGGGTTGTTTGCCGGTCGGGGAAGGTGATTTTGCATTAGATTTCTGTGCCCGATACTCCCCTCATCCCCTCTATTCCGTCCTTACATGCCATTGACTCGGAACGCCCCATTAAATCCCCCGGCAGCGAGACTGGCTTTCCACCAAGGGCTTTAGCTAGGTCTTAATACGCAACCTATCCCCGCCCTCCTAACACACAAAATATAGGCCATCTATTTTCTTAATNACAAAAAAAAAAAGAACATTTAATAATAATATCTACGGTCAAAAAAGCTCTCCTTTTGAATATATATTTTAGTTGTGAATATATGAGGTATCTCTCTTTCTCTCACTCCCTCCCTATTTCCCCCATCCCGTTTTCTCAATACCAATTTGAGAAGATTGGCTGACAGATGTTCTGCAGGTATTTGACTAATAGACACAGTTCCAGAATGAATCGCACAAGTTATCCCAACCCTTTTGAAGCTCCTACTGATAGTTTTTCAAAGGAATTCTGCCGAGGCGCAAAATGCTCAAATTAAAACGGTTTGGCGGCAGGGGGTTGTTGGGGGTTGTTTGCCGGTGGGGGAAGGTGATTTTGCATTAGATTTCTGTGCCCGATACTCCCCTCATCCCCTCTATTCCGCCCTTACATGCCATTGACTCGGAACGCCCCATTAAATCCCCCGCCAGCGAGACTGGCTTTCCACCAAGGGCTTTAGCTAGGTCTTAATACGCAACCTATCCCCGCCCTCCTAACACACAAAATATAGGCCATCTATTTTNGAATACTTGAAGGGCCAACCTTCCTAAAACAAGACGTTTAGGACTTTTTAATTCCATCAGGAAGTATATGGCTCTGTAAAAGGACAGGAACTTTCAGTAAACTATATGTTTTTTGTATGTTGAACTACATTTGTATGTTGTGCGTCAAAGAAATTGGTCCTCTGTCTGTAGAAAAATCTTCAAAACAAGCATGTTTGATGTCATCAGTCATTATTTAGTTGCCATAGATAAATCTCTCCTCTATGAGGATAGATAATCTCTCTCATCATTAAACATTGAAAAATTATTAAAGAGTTGAGTTGTTGAAAAACAACGTTGGGTTCGGTAGATACCTAATTTCTGTCTAGGCTGAGTTTCTGATATCCTATTTGAGCCTGAACTGATTGAATCCGTTATTGATAAGATTATAAAATACTAGGTTCTGTTATTTTACAATCAGTGATTCATTTGTGGTAAAGGGTTATTCACATTACTCTTACAGAATATTGAAAATCTCGAGAGATACATTCTAAATATTTTCTGAATAAGTATCTGTTGGTACTTGAATTCAGTTAGGTTTTTTCGTATAGAGCAAGGATCAGGTATCGACTGAAAGAAAGCCAGCATTGATGAGGCTCTATCGAAATGGTTTCGCATACCTTTACTTTATTGGAAGTATGTTCTGAGTGAAAGCAGTGATTTATATGAAAACCGATGTTCCTGTTATAACTAGACTATTATTAACCGTTAATTTTCTCTCTTCATGAAAGATGTCTATTGAACTGTCGTACAGAATACAGCTCTTGGCAGATAAGGACATACAAAGAAAGCGAAAACAAGTTACTCTATACAAAGGGAACACATCGTCATTCCCTTTCGTGGCATTCATATGTCCTTTTAAGCTATTGCAAGCGTTCAGATTTCTCTTCAAAGCCTAATTTTAAGGGCTTTCCATAGTGAATTTAATACCTTAGGTCTTCGGAACCAGAATCCTTTATTATTTGATTCTTGCATCTTTCTATCAACAAATAGGCTTTTCAATTGTTTTTGAATTTCATGAATAAAAAAAAACCACGGCACAATTGGAAATAATTATTTCTATTTGGAACTCTGAAAAGTATAATTTACACGTTGTTCTAGTTTTGTGATAAATATATATTTTTTTAAGTTTTATTTTATAACTCTTCATCTATTGGACTTTTTCTTAANGATAATTTTTAGTGCAAGGGAACAGAATAAAAAATCTAACTGTCCCAGTTAGGACACGATCCTGGATCTCCTTCTATCCGGGCCGGTGCATTTACCACTTATGCTACCAGGACAAGTCTGATAAGTTATTAAATTCCCCGCACTAGTGTCGAGAGTCTAACCTCTGAGGCCGACGAATATTTCGTCTTGTTAGCTGTCCTGGCTAGATTTTTATTCTGTTCCCTTGCACTAAAAATTGTTACAAAATATGTTATTTCTTTCCTCTTTATCTGTTTTATTTTTGGTTTTATTTGTAACTTTTATGGGTCCTTATTTTGTAGAACATATTGATTATTTTGGATCAGACTATAATGTTCTTGTAGAGTCTTGAACATGTGTAGTATAATTCGAAGGACATAAAGTATTCTCAGACGGCTTTTATAGATCAGTATGTTATTTGTATTTTTGCCGTTAGTAGGGAGACACGTGTACTTGCTTAGCGTGACTATTCATCGCCGTGTCTGTGTGAATACCGAAGGAGAAAAAGTAATGGCACTAGTAGAGCGGTGTTTTCAGCGGACTTTCATCCCCCCACCCCTCCCACGGCAGGGCAATGTAAATGCCGGCGCTAGATCCTTGAGGAGTGTTATAAATTATCCCGAGGGACAGTATAATAAAGGGGGAAAAGTAACCTTTATTGTGTGGTCCCTTTTCTCCCCCCGCCTCCCGACTCTCCTTATTTCCATGAGAATGCTATAAAGCGGCGGCCGGGAACAGAGCGCTCACCCCGCCGCTGCCCGGTCTCGAACTCGCTCCAGTCCGTGCCTCCCTCTAATCTGATCTTATCTCCGGCCGGGTCCCAAATGAAATCTTTATATATTCCCTCCATTGCCCCTTTTAGATGAATTACCAACCCTTACCTCCCCCGTCCCTTGCAGTTCTTATAGATCGGAGAGCGGGGACTCGCATGGGTAGCTTGAAGTCTTCATGATAAGAAAGAGGGCACTACATCGGCCCATTTACAGTCTTTATTAAGCTGAATGCATGAAAGGTTAGGAGAGAAATAATGCCAATGATAACTCTACTGGAGGATTTAGTGAGGGTTTCGTCCAGGATCTGNCAGTTTCATAATAACGTAACTTTTTAATACAAATTGCAGTTATAAATAAAAAAAAATTAAGATGTGGGAAATTAGGGGAGTTTAGAGGGGGGCAAACATTTTTAATCTCAAAATCTTTGTTTTTATTTAAGTTAAGATAAACTTTCTAGAAAATAGTATATGAAAAAATTAATTTTATAACGGTTATCTTCAGCAACATTTTTACAAAAAACGTATTTTAAGGAAGAAATTTGCGAATATAACTACGATGTGTGAGGGCTTCCCCTACTCTTCCTTCCAAGCCTTGCTTTTGCTATTTACTTTTATTTATAATCAACTTTTATAAGATAGGGACTCTGCTTAGACGGTGCAGCTCTTAATTAATGGAGTAGATTTCAAACAGAGGGAACACATTTGATTAACTATTCTTATTTTTTTAGTTTATCAGTTTATATTTAGAAGTACTATTTTTTTCCTCCAGCACGCCAAATTTTGTTCTGATAAATTTTTGTTTTAAATATTTTTTTTTGCTTATGTTCTATAAATTTTTTGAATTGCTCGTAATTTTTTACCTTTTTATTTTATATGGCTCCTTGTCATTTTTTCATCGTTATCTAGTGAACAAGAATGCTGACCTCGTAAATGTTTAATTCTTACTTAAGAAGGGGTAGGAAATTATTGGAAAGCTAAGTTTCCCTTTTGGAAGTGCTTAGCCGGCAGCTATCTTTAATTCCGTTGTAGGTGGAAGTTGGATAAGTCCCCAGTCTCCATAGTTGGAGATTGGAAAGAAGGCGGTCTGAGTGAGTGGGGGTAGGGGGGTGGCCTATGAAGAGAGGCCTGGGATTGCGGTCTGTGAGTTGAGTGATCTCTCAAATATTCATGTCCTTGAAAGCAGACTTCCAGAGTAGCCTTCCCTCTCCTACTCCACTTCTTCGAGAGAGATCCAGCATCCTCAGGGATCAATGCCCTTCTTCTCTCAAACGAAGCGCCAGCCTTCTCAAAGTCCCTCCCAGAACCTCTAAAGGGTTTAACAGCCTACTTCTATTAGATACCCCATGCCCGTGTTTCTTTTAGCACTTTTCCTCAGAATGAAATCTTCTATTTTCTTTTGTATTTTATTTTACTTTTTCATGAAGTTAAGATAAGCTAGAGAACGTCTGTCGCTCCTGCGAATTAGGTTTTTCTATGTTTTATTAAAGCTATAGTAAATATAATTTTGATGACGGAAAGAACATTGAGCGTTAACGTTATGCTACCTAAAGGTATGTTTGCTGGAATGTAGAGTGGGGGAATCGCTTTTTTATGAAAATGTTCTAGTACATAAATGTCAACATGTTTTTAATTTATTCTCACTTTACGAGAAACACATATTGAGTTATATACATTTTGTCTTCTTCGTAGATTTCAGCTCAGATATGTGCTCTCACATCTCCAGGCCAATGTTAATATGTAACATAATTACAGAATACTTGAAGGGCCAACCTTCCTAAAACAAGACGTTTAGGACTTTTTAATTCCATCAGGAAGTATATGGCTCTGTAAAAGGACAGGAACTTTCAGTAAACTATATGTTTTTTGTATGTTGAACTACATTTGTATGTTGTGCGTCAAAGAAATTGGTCCTCTGTCTGTAGAAAAATCTTCAAAACAAGCATGTTTGATGTCATCAGTCATTATTTAGTTGCCATAGATAAATCTCTCCTCTATGAGGATAGATAATCTCTCTCATCATTAAACATTGAAAAATTATTAAAGAGTTGAGTTGTTGAAAAACAACGTTGGGTTCGGTAGATACCTAATTTCTGTCTAGGCTGAGTTTCTGATATCCTATTTGAGCCTGAACTGATTGAATCCGTTATTGATAAGATTATAAAATACTAGGTTCTGTTATTTTACAATCAGTGATTCATTTGTGGTAAAGGGTTATTCACATTACTCTTACAGAATATTGAAAATCTCGAGAGATACATTCTAAATATTTTCTGAATAAGTATCTGTTGGTACTTGAATTCAGTTAGGTTTTTTCGTATAGAGCAAGGATCAGGTATCGACTGAAAGAAAGCCAGCATTGATGAGGCTCTATCGAAATGGTTTCGCATACCTTTACTTTATTGGAAGTATGTTCTGAGTGAAAGCAGTGATTTATATGAAAACCGATGTTCTTGTTATAACTAGACTATTATTAACGGTTAATTTTATACCCTTTAATGATGCCCCTTACCCCTCTGGCATAACTCATGGAATATCTTCAAAGTTTTATTTAATCGTTTCAGATTGGCTATAGAGAATAAAGAACTGGGGTAGGCAAAGTCCCCGATTTTGAGCAGAATGCTTTCTCAGCAGTTCTTGTAATCCTTCTCCTTCGCCCACTTCTGTTCTTATCCTCTGGGGATTTTTTTTTTTTTTTTTTTATTAATCACCTCTCTTCCCCACTCAATCTTCCTTTCCTTTCCGCCAATGCTTACCGTTGCACTTTTCTCTCGTAAATGTTATCGATATTATCAGTAAGATAAATTTTATTTTCCTAAATGCCGAACTATTTTCTTTTATTTTATTGCTTATTTAAATTAAATTTCTATCGCGTAAGAAACTAATCTTGTCACAACCGACTTTAACTCGAATAGAAATATAAATGTGATTTAATTCCATTGAGGTAAATAAAAATTACTCCGACGTTTTAAGTAACATAGGGAAATTTCAATTCTAAATTGATTATTTTTTTAGCATATTCAGTATAAAATTAATCCAATACATTGAGGCTATATTTATTCCTTGAATCTTGATAAGTCTTTTGTTGCCTGATTTTATTGCCTAGATTTTTTTTTAAAGGCATGTCTGAGGAGAATAAATCTTTGACTTTGTTTTTAACTACTTGCAGCTCCTAAAATAAATAAAAAATAAAGTGAACTGTACTTTCTTTTTATTATTTTCAAACATCTGGACGGAGGATGGTTTAGTTTATTTCCTCGAATTTGAAGGACTAACGGATAAACCGGAAATCCATTCTATTATTATTTATTCTATCTGCTAATACTTATCTGGCTAATCATATGAAGTGTAACAGAGAGATTTGCTTAATCCTCATTACTCAAATTTTTTTTCTTAGTGGGTGGAGGGGGAGAGAACTGCAGGTTTTCTCCTTAAATCTTCATGCTTATTTCAATGGATGGATGGATTTTTGGAGGAATAGCAATGTTATTCCAGAGGCTGGCAATCTTTGCTTTCTTGAACCTGCTTTGAACCCGCAGCGCCAGGATTGCGAGGCTCGAACGGATCCCTTGATCGCGCCACCGCGTCAATAGTTTTAGGCTTAAATTAGAATGTGCCACACAAATAGTATATAGCCGTATTAATTTAAATAAACTTTCTTTTAAATTATGTTTTATGTCATANCGAATCTCAAATAGAGTATAAGGGGAGAAATTAGAGGAAAGCCATACTCAAAATATTTAAATATTTTTATATATAATTAAAGTTATGGGAGTCATTGTTTAGTGTAATTGGAATATTTGTAATGGGAGTTTACCTCTATCGTGTATTTTAATAAAACTGTTTCTAAGGCGAAATTATTTTCTTAATTAACTTCTTTCCTTTACATACTCTCCACTGCCGATATCCCGTCACATGCTAACACCCTCCTAGCAACCTTTGCAGATGACCAAGCAATCCTTTCTACCGATGCTGACTCACTGCCAGGAAAAATCTCCAACGGCATCTGATGGACATACAGCGTTGGTGTCAGCGCTGGCGCATTAAGTTCAACGAAGGCAAATGCTGTCATGTTACGTACACACTAAGGAAGAAACAACCTGGCAAAATTTACTTTAATGACATCCCTATCCTAACTTCCGATTGCGTCAGGTACCTAGCTTTCATCTTGACTCCCGTCTAACATGGGACACACATACAAAAATCAAAAGACATGAACTAAATAGGAGACTTGGACAACTTTACAAGCTACTAAGCCGCAAGTCAACCTTTACTGTGACCAACAAACTTACCATTTATAAGACGTTACTGAGACCTATCTGGACGTAAGGAGTCGAACTGTGGGGGACTGCTAAACCATCCAACATCCAAAGAATACAGTCCTTCCAATCCAAAATCCTAAGAATATACCATTTAAACTACTGAATATTAAATTTTGGTTTCCATATTTTGGAGATTTGAAGACGCTAGAGGCAGTAATCAAACACACGCACACATATACAAAGAAATGAAGGAGTTTACCTATTTTAAAAATATGACATATAATGATGTAATATGTTTTATTCTTTCATTTCTGTAAAATCTCTTAAAGTTCAGTCGTATATAAAATCCTTCAACGACTTCGGCTTGAAGAAAGTTAGAAAAGGGTTGTGGAATTCGAGTAGCTCCATGCTTGAGGGAATTCTGGTCGAGGTATCGTCTAGTTCACCATTCTCCAGAGTGTCTGTAGAGAGACATGAGTTTTTCCACTCGATCCTGTCCTTCCTGACCTCGTGTGTATCTCGTAAGTGCGACACATTTAGTTTTAATCTGTTTTCAAACTCCTCGTTTGTGAATGACATAATGTTTTCCCCTTCTTTCATGTGTCACCCCCTTCAGGGATTTGGATTGCCCAGACGAATTTCCTCTCGCTTCGGTGGGGTAAAGAGAAAAAATTATGTATGTGGTGGTGCTTTCGTACTTTTAAGTGAAACTTTTAATTAAATATCCCGGTCTGACCTCAGTGGTTGACATGTGCTTTTTATAAAATTTGGTTACGCTTGAAGTGATAACTTATGTTCGTTTCCCGCTTGGCAGCTTTTGAAAATGTTTCCATATCAGTTCGAGTACATTTTTCTCTCTTTTTGTGGTTCTTTGAGGACGAACTTTTTTTTTTATAGCTCGGATTTAATTATGTCTTGTACAATTCTAATGAGTTGAAGTTTGTTCTGATTTTCCCCCGATGTTTTATGGGTGTTAATGACAGAATTATTCGCATTATTTATATTTATAACTGTTAACGTTAGCTCAATTAAACGGTACAAATTTTATCAAATAAAGAGTTTTTTTTTTTTTTTACCGTAGATATTATTATTGGATGTATTTTGTTGGGTTTCAGACAAGGTGGATCGAAATAAATACAAATTTTAAAAAATGTGTATTTTTTAAATTATATGCAAACGTTCGGCTTGCATTGTAAGTCATCTTCAGGGCTGGTGAAATACAATGTCATAAGAATAATAATAAAAATAAGAACAAAAAACTTAAAAGATTTATAATATTATAGTACAGAATTTACTTATCATACCGGTAAAGAAAAATACCCTTTGGTGAAAAAAAAAAAGAAAAAAAACTATTTTATTTGAGTTTCTTGGTTTAGAAGAAAACTTTACAAGACCTATAAATTCTAGAATTTGACGCGATGTTTATATTCTGACATCTGATTCTGACATCCAACCATAGAAGCTCAATCACCTTTTAATTCTAGGAGTTTTGAATTCTTGTACGCTCTAGACTAAGAAATTTTGAACTCTATGAGACTCCAGTCCAAGGATTTTTTAATCCTTGGTGGTTCTGGACCTGGAGGTACACTAGTTGTCTTCTTTCTCTTAAAAGATGACTCAGCTCAGATGATTCCGAACGTGATCGGATAGAAATCTGATGAACGTCAACGGTATGCTTTTAAATTTATATTTAAAAAAATAAATCTGTACTATTGAGAATATTGATTACTGGATTTTCCACGGCGTCAGTGTCGTTCTATGCTCAGGAATTTGAATTTCATAATGTATCTGAATAACAAAGTAGATCATTGAGTTGTTACTTTAATGTTATGTATTGAGATTCAGTGTTGTATTAGCGTTATGTATGCGACTTATAAACTATTAGAATGTTTTTAATGAAATTTTAGATTTCAGGAGGCTTGTATTCTTGATAATCAGTTTTTATTTATTTATCGGACACGTTTTTATATAGTGAATTGTGATTTGAATGTTATTGTTACTGCATTTCATTTGAAAAGCTTTTGGTGAACTACCTTTCTAATTAATGGCACTTTGCAATTAAGGTGTATTCGTTTAATTTTGCTAACAATTTCTACCGATTAACTCTCGCAAAGTTTCTATATCAATTTTCATTGTCAAGTGAACAGTTTTCTCTCGGTATACCACTTTTACTGTTTGTTTTTTTTTGTTTTTTTTTTATATTTACAGGTGATAAATATAAAAAAACTAACGAAAAATATATTTCGGTCTTTGAAGCTAATAAAACTTCCTTCATATCTTCCATCACGTAACATTGTACACACCCGACGAAGTATTCAGTGCTTTTTAATACCTTATATACCCTTGGTTTCGTGGTTATTTATGGTCACTCACAAAAGTTACGTGGGGAACAGAGTTCCATAGGTAACATGCGGTTACTACTACAGTTACTCTCTAGGATCCGCTATTTTTTATAGAAGGCATAACGTTGTAGTGTCGATGCTCTCGGTATGGCATCGACACTAGAACTTAACGATGATGGATCCATCATACTGACATCTCTTTTGGAGGAGTAAGCTCATATCAGGGGTTTAACAGGGGTCGAGTGCAGGACTTTTCAACCTGCTCTGAAAAATTACCAGATTATCTGTTTGATTATGTGTGTGTGTGGTGGAGGGAAATATAGATCTCTGAGGTCTGGCCAAGCAAAATATGAGGCGGCTATTGATCCCGCGGTTCTATAAAGCTAAAACTGAAGATGAATGTATATTTGTTTGAATCTTTCGTCGAACTTAATGAGCGGTTATTTTATAAACAATAGAACCGCATATTCTGTCTATCTTTTTCATTTGTCACTTTTCTGAAAAAAAAAAAAATATTAATCTTATACAAGTTGAAACTATAGTTTTGCTAAAATCTTAGCTTAAATGCCTTCTGGTTTTATAGAAAGTTTTAAAAATAAAAAATAATTTTTACGTCTCTTTCAGTCAGTTTCATAATAACGTAACTTTTTAATACAAATTGCAGTTATAAATAATAAAAAAAATTAAGATGTGGGAAATTAGGGGAGTTTAGAGGGGGGCAAACATTTTTAATCTCAAAATNTCAGGACAAGCTTCTATATTATAAATAAAAGATTGACCTGGGCGGGATTTGAACCCGCGGCGTCAGGATTGCGAGACCCGTACGGATCCCCTGAGCTATCCCGGCGCCCCAATTACTGGATTTACATACTATATATAGTTGTTGTCTTCTAGTTTTATAGTGTTAATTTGATATAACGGATTACTATATGCTAGTATATTTCTTTGATTTCTGTTTAGCAGGAATTATGAAATTACTTTATTTCTTTTTAGTATATTTAGTATTGTGTTTATTGTGATTATGTTTATTTCTTTTGTGATTAATAGGTATTGTTACGTTCTCTGCCTTATGACGTTAGTTACTTTACACTTACCGTTTTTTCTGTTCCACCTAATATGAATTTTCTTTAAGATCGTTGGGAAGACACCCTGTGCTGATTGCTTTGTGTTTTTGATGATATTGTGATTTCATGAGATAGTTATAGGTCTCACTTAATCCGACCAATCATAAAAAAAAGTAAAAACGAACAGACTAAGATAATTTTGACATGGTTGTTTTCATGAAAGAATAGGAGTAGAATTTTCAGATGACTATTATTTGTTACCTCAAGTACTTAAATATTGAGGATAACTTGTTCCTTAGTGCATTTTTTTTGGCGTGTTAACACGATTTCGGCGGGAAACTGACTGAGTTCGATTATACAATCAAGGGAACGAGGCGGTTTAAGTCTGCCTCTCTCGCTCCGCCCCAAACGTGATTAGCTACAATCAGCAATCAGTGAGGCACTCCCCTCGGATACCTCACACTGTAAATATTTATAGAATATCTTCCAACTAAATGATAAATACAAACCTTCCTTAGCTAGATACAATCCTCTGTTGCTCTTCATCCATCTTTGCCCTGTGTATTACTATTTCACCAGATTTCTTGTCTAACTCATAAGGATTCTTGTCTCCCCCTTAAAGTCCTTGCTCCTCCACGATTTCAACAGCTTATCTTGCCTATATACAATCTTACAGTGAATTTCTTCAAATGACCTAATGTTACGACATTGACAGGTTGTCTTCAGCGGTTTTTTTAAATCCCCCTTCCCGCCATCCGCTCAGTAAAATACTCCTTGCTCAGTGCATACAGATTCAACTTTACAGCTCAAACGAGGGTTGCAATATCGCCGTATCCTACACACATACCCACATATACATGTCGTGTACATGATGAGCATTTTTTCTCTGTCGTCTGACGTCCAGAGAGTGCTTTCATCCTTCTTCTTCCTTCGGGAAACGTTTTGTGTCTATTGCATTTCAATTGCATGAAGCAATTAGTACTGCAGTTGGTTTCTAATTTTATGTCATAGGCAAACGCCCTCAAACGGACAGCCTTCTTTATATTTAAACGAATCAAAATTTTGAGTTTGAAAAAAAAAAATCATATTTTTTAAAACTCATTATTTTAGAAATTCGTGTTCTAGGCTATTTGTGTCAATCATTTCGGAGAGTTTTAGAAAGTTGGGCTGCTTTCCTCGAAAAAATGACTGCAATTTATCTGACCGAGAGCGCGTTGTTTTCGACCGGGCGGGAAGTGTGCCAGGGTGAATTTTTCTCTCCCCCCGCCGGTGAGGCCCGGAGGCGCTCGTGTAGGAAGGAGGAGGTACCGTAAATCACTTTTAAGTATAAGACCTCCTTGGCCGGTATTATGTAGGGGCCTGGGCGGGCTCAAAGTTCGCCTCCGCCTCGCTATCAAGCCCCTTGGACGTATGAATTATAAGAAGAGCCGCGAGGGAGGGGTTGGTTGGGCCCACCCCTTACTCTTGCATTAACTCGGAGTGGCGGTGGGGTGAGAGGTGGGCCACTTATCTCTATGGTTGAGGTACAGTGTCCTGGTGAGCTATCGTCCAAACTTCTTCAGTCCTAATCTGTTTTGTACCAGCGTACCGGAGGATTTTTAGTCGGAAACGGCTCTCTGACCAACTTTCCACGCCAGCTCTCCCAGACTTATATACCCTCTCTTGTTTGTCCCGCTCAAACTCGCACAAACATTTAACTACCTCCTCAAGCACTCTCCCTTTATATTTATTAAGAAAAACAAAAAAGATATCTTCCTAATGTATTTCATGATGCGAAAACAATAGACGCTAAATTGTTTTAAGCAGTCATTTATTTGCTATGTCTTTTAGCTAAGTGTGAAACTCCTTTCAATAAAATGAATTATTCTGGTTGATAACTTTTCTAAGTTTGAAGTACATTTAATTTATTTTATTATTATTCAATTTATTTAATTGGTTTATTTCTCTAGGATAATAGAATTGGCTTTAATCAAATAATAAAATTCAATTAAAATGATTAAATATGATTGTCTTCTGACAATCATTTTTCAGTTACCCACTAACTGACTGAAACCCGGCCTTTTTTTCCTCACTAATAACTTGTCAGCTCTCTAATATTAGTGTTTAGTGAATTATAGACCTTATACGGGGATAAACTTAAATTGACTTTAGAGATTTATTTTCTAGCGAAACGAACACCTCGTCAGAAATTGTGAATATTGGGATTTTGAAAGGATAATTAGACTTCTAATGTTTGTGTGTTGTGGATCACTGATATGTTCTGGCATTATTTACATTCAATAAGTAGAAGAGTATGGCCTATAGGATCTGGACCAAACAGCGCACTATAAAACCAACAACTTGAAATGGCTACAAATATTAGTTTTCTAAAAACAAAATATTATATACGAATGGTGTATTAGTTTCGAGAAATAAAAAACCATCAAATCATTGGACAATTTCGCGATCTTTTACAAGCATATGAGGTTTATATTTTACCTGTAATTGTCGAAATACAATTCAAAGATAGTGGAAATATGAGGATATAAAAATCTTTGGAAAATATATTACTCCACATATTTATTTTGAAATTATTTAATATTTTTAAATATTGTGTTTGTTGTGGTATTTAATCCCACATTAATTTTATACAGTGAATGGAAGGGAACATAATAAAGAAATCTTACTACCTCAGCCGGGAATTGAACCCGGATCTCCTGCTTTCCCGGCGGGCATACTATCCATTACACCACCTTGGCTAGCCTGGTGATTCATTCTACTCCCCATACTCTACTGTGAGGCTAAACCCCGAGTAAGACGAAAATTTAAATTCACTTTAAAGGTGGCAATTAAAATTTAAAATTTCTTTCTTAAAAAACCCGGCTTGTAGATCATTGACACAGAAACATTCTTGTCTAGAAGGTAGGACGGAGAAAATATTGGAGCAATTTTAAAAAGTCAGTTATAAGAAAAACTTTAATGTCTAAATTCTTATGGAATTCGCTAATAAAAACATACTCAAAGCAAAAAATCCAATGCGAAATGCACATCCCCTTCTCTCTGATCTGGGTTGATTAGGGAATATAGTATTTACATCTCTATGCACCCCGGCATAATTAGGAAGGTCTTTTTTCCCGAAGTCTTTTAGGTTTACCGTTTCTCTAACGCATTCAAACTTTAGGCATTCATTTAAATATTCTGAATCAATTTTCTTCATGAAATGAAATCGACGCTGAATTCGAAATTCCAATTTTCCGAAGATGCTCCGAAGGTAATCGTTCCCAGTTATAACTTTAAAATTGGCTGTGAACTCATTTATCTCAAGATTTCCTCGGATTGGATTTTTTCAGTTCTCTCAGGTGCTTTTCCTTCAGAATTATTCTCCTGACAAACCTCTGCCATTTCACTTTTGCTGACATAGGTGTGTGGAAATTTCGCTTAGTGTGATATTATAGCAAGTGCTGCTTGGAAGGTTTTCCTGCCAATTTTTTTATATTTAACGAACAGTTTATTATATTAAATAATTAGATTTTAGTATGTTCTATGTAACAGTCATAACATGTGAGAATGGTCGGGGTTTCGGCCAGGAAGAAAAAAAAAATATACACCAAAATTAGGAGTAATATTTTTATTTATGCCAACGTTTCGGCTTAGCTAGTAAGCCATCATCAGGGCAATGGCGTTGAGTGGAGAAATCTCCCCAGGGTGGTTGTTCACATTGTAAACTGCAGAAAACAACTTTTTTTTTTTCTTCCTGGCCGAAACCCCCGACCATTCTCACATGATATTCGAGACGGCCAACTAATCATCAACCATGTAACAGTCATAAGAAGACTTGCTCTCATCTAAAACACAGATTGTTAAACATGTGTTTGAAATGGGGGGAAAAGAATGTCCTCCCATCGAAGTCATTTGTTGCTACTGAAATGCCTTATAGTTTTACAAATTTATTCAATTTACAATTAAATATAACCAATAACTAATGAGTTTTAGAAATTTTATTTACTTTCTCACAAATCAAGATCCAGACACTCAGCCGGCCGTTTTAAGGCTGTATGTATGCGTGCGTGTGTGGAAATGTGAGGAACAACATGATGCGACTGTAGTCTTCACCGAATTTTAACTTACTTAATGTCGCCCTATGGCGTCGCCAGGGTATTATATATTAAACACAAGAGAAGTTTCTAGTGAATCTCCTTATTAATATGTCAGGATTGTTAACCTCTCATGATTTAGTTAGTTTATTAGTCATGATTTAGTTATCCCAGAGCAGGAGATTTACTTCCTCCATCACACCCATTGCCCTGATGAAGGCCTAAAATTTGGGCTGAAACGTTGACAATAATGAAAGCTCTATATTGTTTACAGTTTTTATGTATTCAAGTTCCAATACCCAATCCCTGACCAATCTTTTCTTAAAAATCTCTTTATAATAAAAATATGGCCTGAAATGAACTGACAATAATGGTCATTATTATTGTTCAACTTGATTGTGTAACAGGATCCATGATCTTAAATTTGTTTATTATCTGATGCATGAAATTGTTGTTTCCTTGGTGTCCACAGTTGCCTCTTGGTATTTCTGACAGTTTCCTATACCACAAACAATCTTTAACTGAGATTTAACTCATGTAAACTCACAGAAAAAACTAATTTAAAGTATAAATATTTTATTTGGTTGTGGTTTTTTATCCCACGTAAATTTTAAACAATTATTGAGAGGGAAAAAGGTCTTTCCTGGCAGGGACAGATAGATTTTTTATTCTATTCCCTCTCATTAATTGTTTAAATTTAAAGTATGTTGGGTATTGGTCAATTTGTACTATTATTTTTTAAAGATTGGAAGACCCTCTGCATATCTTGCTGAAAATGATCTAGTCATTTTTTTTAAAGATTACTGAACAGAGGTTAGGGATGGCTATTTGTATTGTCCCATTTTTCTTATTTTGTATAATTTGACTGTCATATGACAGTAGTGGGCTCAGTGGGATGGGAATGTGGTAGTATTCTGGTGGAGGGGAGCACTCGTGGGTATTGCCTGGAGCGGGGCGGGGGTGGGGGAACTGTTCGGGGGCGAAACTAAATTCCCCCCCAGGCCATTGGACCTATGTGAAATTAATATGTAATTATTGTGGAGCAATTTTAGACTGTCAGTTATTACTTCGGAATCACATTACCCATAGATTTTTTTAATTAACATTGAGATTATTTGTTTTAATATAAAGTATCTTTATTTTTTTATCATTTGTTTTGATTATTAACTTACCAGACTTTTTTTTTTACTTATAGCAAAACGCATTGTTTTCTTTAATGTGATTGTGGTTTTTTAAAAAAAGGAAATCCCGAAGGAGCACTGCTTATTAGTCTGTTTTCAGTTTACTCATTACTTTTTTTAATTAACATTGAGATTATTTGTTTTAATATAAAGTATCTTTATTTTTTTATCATTTGTTTTGATTATTAACTTACCAGACTTTTTTTTTTACTTATAGCAAAACGCATTGTTTTCTTTAATGTGATTGTGGNGCGAGTGTGTGTGTGTGTGTGTGTGTGTTTGGATTGAGTTCGTTATTGAGCATGATCTGACCCATAGGAGTTGAAGTTCACTTGATTTGGAATGTTCAAATATGAATAGCATTGCTGAGGAATTCGCTTAGTTTATGAATTTCCTTCATAGCCTGCTTTGTTTAATTTATTTCTCTTTATAACAGTATATTTCAATATTTAGTGTCTAACATACATAATTAACTAATAATATTTTTATTGATCTTACTAAAGACTGCACACGCTCATATCCTGACTTTTTATTGATTCAAAGATTGTTATTCGAGTCATTAGGGGTGTATAATTATCTAAGAAAAGGTTTTTTTAATATATTACTCTTCCCAGGATTAGTTTAAAAAATAACCTGAAGGTTTTTTTTTTTTACATCAGCCATCCATGGCTAGATAAAGAACGGTCTTCTAACTGTCTTGAAGCTAGTTTGAGGTTTATCGCATCGGAACAATTTTGCCTGTTTTTTTATATATATATGGATATTTAGGATAATTATCTCCTAAAATTTAGTAAATAAAATGCGTCGACCCAGATTTTATAACTCATTTATTACAAATGTATGCTATGTTATTTGGCTGTGATAAGTAACTGTGTATATGTTAGCGAATAGAGGATCTCGCAGGGGGAGAACTTGCTACCCTACTAACTCCTGCTTATGCATGATAAGAATTAACGACCTCTCTCCAGCCCGCGCTGTTCATGATAACATGACCATTTGTAATTCATGTTCTACCTTCTTCCAATCTGCTTCATTTCCGCCATTTTAATGCCCTTCTATACTTCATATTTTCCTTCGCAACTTACAGTTATTTTGTCAATTAAAAGTGAATTTACATACATATTATTGAAACATCTGGTGGCTTTTTTTTATCATTATTTTGAACTATAAAAATATTCTAGATTTTTCGGGTGAAATGGTTTAAGGAAAGCTTGTTTTGGTAGAATACTTTTCACATCGTTGCTTTAAATTCTTCTATCGGGTCTTCCTCGATACTCTCTGTCCCACTTCATTCGATTTTTTCTTCTCCCCCCCCCACACACACATACACACACAAAAGAATTTATTCGACGGTTTGTAAAGGAACGTCTAAATGCGAAATTTCTTTTCTATATTATAGAAAAATGGGGGCCCGTCCAAACTTTAAATTTAATTTCCTGTTAGGTTTTTTCGCAAATGTAATGGAATATTCATTTTAATAAGTTGCATTTTACACCAATTATCTAATACATATTTTTTGAAATTTTAACATTTTCAATTTGGTTTATTTTAAACTCTTGATCTTAACATCCTTCGGGTTTGTTGTTGTTATTATTATTATTATTACGGGTTGCAAAAAAAAAAAAAAA
>KZ808387.1:54609-67137 GCA_000696205.2 Oncopeltus fasciatus | reverse complement strand
TTTTTTTGAGACACACATACAATAATATTTTCTAGTATATTTGTAGATGACTAGTTTAAGAGTTTATAGTCTAGTATTGGAGAGTAAGAAGTAAGAAAAGAAAAACGAGAGAGCTGTGGGCTTGGAGATGTGATAGACACAAGTATTTCCTCATGATTGAAGGAAATCTGAAGGGAAGAAGTGGGAGAAGACAATTGGATGGGATTGTCGACCACTAGCTCGAAGTTAGGTATTAAAAGGAAAGGTTAGGGGGTAGTTTTGTTTACCCGTGGCGACTTTGGCGGGGTGGGGGAAGGGGACGTCAAACGTTCTGTCGCTAAACTTCTCCTCTACCACTCCCCTTTATAGTTGTTCGATTGAAAACTGTCCATGACTAACCGGAGGATTGACGGGGGGGGGGGGGGGAGACCTCCGCTATCCGCCGCGGAGGCTTTAGTGTTTTTCCGAGGCTCCATCTTGTAAACAGCTAGATTTCCCCCTCCACCCTTCTGCAACTTTTTCTCTCTCCGCTGTCTCCGCTGAAAAATAACTCAGAGCGCTTCTTCTTTATCTCCAAACTATGATCTTATTGGGATGACGGAGCGTTGCTCTGTTTCTTTCTTTTGTTGTTGAGATCCTGTCAGGATCAGGGATTCCATCTTCAGGGCCGGGGCTAGATGACTCGGGAGTTTTGCCTTTGAGAGAGCGGATTGGAGTGAATCCTCTTGAGCTCCCCGAACCTCGACAAAATCCCTCTCAGAGATCCAACTAATCCTAATCCTAATCGTTATCTGAACCTAATCCTTATGGATATTTTATTTTGGAGAGTCTCCTGAGAGTTGATGAACTGTTAAGTATTTTCCGGCTTCTAACAATCTATGCTATTGCTGCAGATCTAACTATATACAGAATCCGAACTATTACTGCTTAGGTACCAATTTATTTATGTGAACCTCTGGTCATTGCTGCCATCTACTTCCCAATGGCGAGCGCTTCTGGCAGGGCTCAGCCATTCTCGAGCTGGACAATCTTGTCCTCTTTCTCTGTTCTTATGTTAAACTCTGAATGCTGAATGCTCTCGTCATTCGGAAGGCAGCCAATTTCGTCGGATTCAAATATAAGTATATTAATGTCATCATATTCGTTTAATCTTTGGTGGAAATAACCTTATAGATTACACACGAGCTATTGCTTTAGAATATTTTATCTATTCGAATTATTAGTTATATACTCAACAAAATTCATTCCGTATTATTCAAAGGAGAGTTTTTGACCGCGGAGATCACTAGTAGAGAATTTTTCAAAAAAGAATGATCGAATCTTCATGACTAAACTTGCAGTCATGAAGATTTGACTCAGGTGACAAAACTTCCCTTCTTGACTCATGATAGCCCTAAAGATGGCTTACAATGTAAGGCCAAACGCCAGCAGATTATCTAAAAAATACTTTTCTTTAAATTGTTTCCTTTTTTTTGGATCAACATTGAACAAACCCCAACGAATTCTTTACCTTAATGGTATTTGTTATCTTTGCTCGATAAATTAATTTGTTATGTCGGCAGCACACTGATATTTTCAGTCTCGTTTTCATTTTCAGTCTCCTTCGACGCAGTATTTTTACTTTTTTCCCTTCTTCTTCCTTAGCGTATACTTCAAGAGATTATATTCAATCTCACTGGCGACAGGGGGTCGTAGTAGGGTTGGCGTTGGGCGAGGGGGCTGAGATGTACCATCTCTCTCTCGCTCTCTCTCTCTCTCTCTCTCTCGGGAATTTAATCACATTCCTTTGATAAATAGTTTATCGACGCTCTGTAATATCTCCAAGGGCTCATGCTCGGTCGCTTGAGGAATCCCTGCGACATCCCTTGCTGCCCTTGTTTACAGAAGGCTTTCTCACTAACACTCGGCAACAATCACAACAGTCAATACATTCCTCGAGTTCCTGCTGTACAGTGACAGTACATCCTCTGACCGCTACGCCTACAGTTATTTATTTAATATTTTTTTCTTGCTACAATAAAAATACATTTAAGGAAAGATGTTTATTTTTTTGAGAAAAATATTTGCAAAAAGTATTCTGCTTATGTCGGCGAATTGACCGAGGTGGTGGGGGAAGGTTGGTTGAAGCTCTCCGTTGGACTTTTTCACTCATCGTTTAGTTACGTTTGATTATAGTAAGATTTACAATTTTTACGCATAATGGTAGTGCAATGGAAGATGGCTCCTGTACTACAGATGGAGACTTTACTCCTTTTAATCTCTTATAAAGACAATGGCTCACAATTTATTGAAAGGTGCAATGACCTGCAATTTATGTCAGATTCTTGTGTATTCATGTGGTAAATACAGGAAGTAATTATTGTATTCTGTTTCTGTCTAGTCGTCGTTGCCCTTACTGCCTTTCTCTTTCCACCGGATCGAAAAATTGCCTGAAAAAATAGTTATTTATTTAAAAGATGATTTTAGTTGGGGTTCGGTCAAGGTAGATAATAATAAAAAAATACCAATTTAACAAAAGTGTAATTTTTTTTAGAAGATTATCTGTACAACGTTTCGGCTTACATTGTAAGCCATCTTCAGGGTTGCCTATCATGAAGACGAGAGATGACGTCCTGTCCCTCAGTCATGGAAATGTGAACTTAAGGACAGGGCGTCCTCTCTCGTCTTCATGATAGGCAGCCCTGAAGATGGCTTACAATGATAGTTGAAACGTTGGGAGATATACTTTTGTTAAATTGGTAATTTTTGGATCTACCTTGACCGAACAGCAACTAAAATCATCTAGTTATTTATTTATTTTCCTTCACCACGATCTTAAAATTTCTTTTGTTCAAGACCTCATTTCTTCCCGCTTCATCCTTTTTCATAGTAAACTGCCATACCATCCTAATCCACTAGTACAGACCATGTCTTCCAACTCCAACCCCTTCACACTTAAATAAGATGCCATATATAATTAGAAAGAACAACTTATTGCAACTAACAGGTNTATATATATTTTTTCCTTTGTGTTTTTAAAGATTGTGTTGCGTTTATTTTTCAAAATATCTCATTACAATAAGATGTCCATCTTGAAGTCTTTCCTTGACATGTGACATTCCCGTTGTACGTATTCCGAGTTCAGGACAGTTCTGTACGAGTTCTCCTTTTGGAAAGCATGACTGCCCTGTAGCTTGCGGTAAGTGGGTTCAGGAATACAGGGGGCGCGCCCGCTCCACCGCTATCAGAGGGAATCTGAAGCAGCCGGGTGCGCTGCTCTGTTTAAGCCCGGCTTACATATAAATTAAAGGCTCGGAGGGAAGCCATTTCACGGCTCATAAACCCACAACACAATTTAAACGTGATGAGAAAGAAGAATCCACCCCCCTTTAAAACCTTAGTTAATTTTACTAAGCTTCCCCCTTTATACGCCCGCCGTCTAACTATCGAACTAAAATGTCCAAGTGCTAATGGAACGGTGTAAAACCGGCATTATTTCCACCGCAAAATCTATGCTCTATGTTTATTTCTTCTTGTTCTTTATGTCTGAACAAAGTGCAAATTCTTTTAATGGTTCCTACCTGAAGTAGCCCCCAGATTTGATGTTCTTCCAAGGAAGGAAATAACGATATTCACGTTTATACTGTACCTATAACTTAAAAAAAAAAATGTTCAGTTCTTCACCGATACAATTGAATGTGTTTTGTGAATGAACGAATGTACATGGACACGTGCATGAGCGTTATCAAGTAGCAGCATTTAGAATACTCTTTATCTTCATTAAGTATTCAATGCACCAATTTATGTTATTTATATTAGGTCTGCTTAAAGTTATAAGTGCGTGAAAAAATAATGTCTTACTACTGTACAATTTTTAATACATTATACGAAACATGTAATTAAAATTTAGAACTATTTACAAATTACTCAAATTATACGTGAATGTAATCTATAATAGTAAAATATTCTGATTAACAAAAGACAGGCTATTATGTATTAGCGAGGCCTTGAACATCTTTAATTAGTAACAACATACGGTTTAATAATGAACTTAATATGAATATTATTATTCAACATTACAAAATATGATTCAATACCTATATTCTCTCTCTCTCTCTCTCTCCCTCCCTCTCTCTCTCACACACAACATATATNCGTGCATGAGCGTTATCAAGTAGCAGCATTTAGAATACTCTTTATCTTCATTAAGTATTCAATGCACCAATTTATGTTATTTATATTAGGTCTGCTTAAAGTTAGAAGTGCGTGAAAAAATAATGCCTTACTACTGTACAATTTTTAATACATTATACGAAAAATATTATTAAAATTTAGAATTATTTATAAATAACTCAAATTATACATGAATGTAATCTATAATCGTAAAATATTCTGATTAGCAAAAGACACGCTATTATGTATTAGCGATGCCTTGAACATCTTTGAATAGTGACAACATACGGTTTAATAGTGAACGTAATATAAATATTATAATTGAGCATTACAAAATATGATTCAATACCTTTATACGCTCTCTCTCTCTCTCTCTCTCTCTCTCTCTCTCTCTCTCTCTCTCTCTCTCTCACTCTCTCTCTCTCTCTCTCTCTCTCGCACACACACACACAACATATATGTAATATATTTGTGTTCGTGCGTGCGTGTAGGTGTGTATTGAGTATAATAATTTATTATAATGCATTAGAGTTCTGTCATTATATATTGCAATATAATTATGATAACGTAGGACTATAAATTACAAGAATATTTTATGTGTCGAACATAACATAATTTAAGTATTATATGTAGTATAATACAAGTGGAGTATTAAATAAAAAGGTTTCATCTTTAGTATAAACACAAATCGGATGTTACCTTGTGTTATCTTTTTGCGAAAGTATTCATAAAATAGTTTTGCTTTTTTGGAAGATGTTCATCGGATTTAAAGAGAAAAAATGAGGAATATAATTTTTTAAATTCCAACGATATTTCCAGTTAAATTGTTACAGTTACCAAATTTAATGTTTTAATTTAACTAATCTAACGAAAATTATATTTAAATTTGAAAATTAAAATGTTATAAAACGTTAGTCTTTTTCTGTTTAAACATTTCTACTAATTTGTTTGCCACCGATCGAGTTTTCGCTTTGGAAGGAAGTTTTCACTTTTCGTTGGTAAATAAGCTATCCAACTTCGTCCAATAAATATTTTTTAATAGCTGAGAGTGCTTTCAGAATAGTGTATCCCACAATGAGAGCTGAGTCGTCATTTAAATAAGGTCTGGGTTTGAAGTAATGTCTCAAGGCTCAGTCCTTATCTGATCTGCCTTCTTTGTTTGTCGTGACTCGGATCTGATGATGTGTTCTTCAAAACTGAAAACGCTCAGCTATTAATAAGTATTTATCTTGCGAATTATGGTAAACCTTTTTAACGACGATAACATTTTTTTAAAAATTATTATTGTATTCACGGGCCAAATTATGATTATTTAAATGATGTTCTCGATGGCGGGTTACTTGGGATTCTCATTCTACAGTCCTAATTCGACGCTCTTCGATAAGTGGCGAACCCCAGGAAAGCCAGAGTCCACTGGCCGAAGTGAAGTGGGTGAAATATACTCCTTGGAGAAGTAGCAATTAGGGATTTGCATAACGTTCAATTAATTCAATTGCCATACTTATTCCAGACAAATTGGAGGAACTCTTCGCCGTCATCCGCTGCCACCAAGGTCTTCCCCCACCACCCGTCCTCCCACTGTAAGAAGAAATGCCAAGCAAATTAAATTTACTCTCTAGAAAGGAAATAAAAGAACCCCCCCCCCCCACCCAAAAAAAAAAAAACCAACTTTTTTTTTAAATTCTTAATATTAATTGCAATAATTATTTTTGTCTTTTCACTAACGTGAATGCATAATGAGAGAGAGAATATTATTTAATGTTGTTCTAAATTGCCTAAAAGGCTATTCCCGGCGGTTTTAGTGAATTTCTTCAAATGACAACTCCTCGAGCAAATTTCCTCAAGTTATTTCAAGGAACAAGGACACTATTTAATAAAATAAACAAAACATTTTTCTATGCTTTACTGATCCTCTATTTAAGAGGAGATTCAAATATAATCCGCGTGAAATAGCTTGTATTTTTGTTGTTGTGTCTTTTAACTTAAGAATGAAAATCGTTATTTTACCTTTTTTCTGCAAGACTTTACAGGAGTTCGTTAGTGATTGTAACAGTCAAATGACTTTGATGTCTTTGGGAGTGAGGGAGGTAATAAAAAATAATTATTATTTTGTATATGATATGTATTATCACGAAAAACAGCTTATGTAACTAAACAGTTGTATAATGTATCTACATCCTATGTATATTAAAATTTGATAAAAAAAAATACATATTGAGGGAGGATAAATTAGATTCAAATTGTGACAGGAAATTACGTCCTTCCCCCTCTCCCATTTGCAAAATAAGATAATTTAAGTCAGTATTTGATTTTCTGTACGTCGGCTGTTAGTGACGTTCATAGCTTCTGGCAAGGGAGAGAAAATATTTTGCTGCATAGATATTGCTGCTATTGTTTTGTTGAAATTTATTGTACCAAATTGGGGCAAAATATAATGCTCTGACCTTTGTGTTGAAGTGCAACAAATTAGCCCATTAGGTAGCCCATAGCTCCCAGTCTCCTTGGTCGCTTCGTCTCATATTAAGAGTGGGTTTTATTCTAAATTAATAAAAATATTAATAACTGCATAGAGTACTTTTTTTAATGTACAACTGTCCTCAGTAAATGTTTTTGACATTTAAAGTTTATTTTAAAAATCTGGCATCCTTAGTTTTCTTTTTGCAATTTGCTCATATTACAATGAATGCATCCTATTACCGTTCTTAAGATTATTTGTTTGTGATTAAGCTAGTTGTTTACTTTCAGGTATTTTTATTGTTAATCATGAGTTAAATTCATAGTTATGAATTGGAATGATTGCCTCTAATTATTATTGTAAAACTTTATTATTGTTTTTCTTCCACGTTTTTATTTTTATTTAGATTATAGCTTTTCAATCTGAAAAATAATAAATTTACTAAATTACACCGTCGCTTCAAAGATATCGACTTATCTTGA
This sequence comes from Oncopeltus fasciatus, assembly GCA_000696205.2. NCBI lineage: Eukaryota > Metazoa > Arthropoda > Insecta > Hemiptera > Lygaeidae > Oncopeltus > Oncopeltus fasciatus. The sequence goes on along the minus strand of KZ808387.1, from coordinate 60,069 downwards.
CAACGCAATCCATCACTTTCCCAATCAATCAATCAGATTCAACCGAAAAACTTATAAATATATATAAAAAAGACATGGATACGATTGAAGTATATATTGCTTTAATGTTATATGTTTTTAGCGTATTCTGAAGGAATGTAGCTTTTGTTGTTGTTAATATATTGTTTTTTTTTTAGAATTATCTAGGCTTAAAAAATTATTCTCAATGAAATATATTTGAATAAGTTATATTTATGTATATATATGTATTTATGAGTATTTGCGCTTTCGTGCTTATGTGTTTCTATGGCGATTCTGATAAAAATACTCTTATTTAAATATCCGGACTGAGCTCTAATATATAATAATATTGTTTCGGGCTACGACTGAATAAAATTACTACTTTTACAGATGTAATATCTCTGATTTATTGACAAATACAAATGATTACAGCTAGTTAAAAACTATCACTACTGCTCTTATATCTATTATACAATTAAATATAACTACATTTACTTACAGCTACTTTACAATGATAAACACTAAAGCACTAAGAAATATCACAACATTCTATTTATCACTGAACTGTCACAATTTAGTTGTCACTGTCACAATTTATTTATCATTTGGCAAAAACTCAGGATCGACAACAGGAATTCCTCTCGAGGCAAGTTGATTATATATTACCTCTGGGGAAGGTACTTTTTACCTGCGGAAGTCCAGACCGGCCCCTACTCGTCCAGGACCTTTTCTGTCAGATCAAGACCCACTTCTGGGCGTCCATTACAATATGTTATTGAAATGATTAAAAACAAAGTAATGTTCATTTTGAAATTTGAATGAACAGACAACTTTTGAAATTCTCTTATGATTATTTGAACTTACCATTTATTTGTAGTAATAAACTCAAGTCAAGGTACGAGCATTAAGAAAATGGGTTTTACTTTAGTAATAATACTAATAATGTTTACATCATTAATCACTAAATGAAAAACTATTGATCGATAAAACATCGTAAATTCCAACCCACTAAATCACTAATATTTTTGTTACCATTACTACATACTTCAGTTGGATACGACTATAGTTGTCATTTTTGTAAAAAAATATTTTGCACATTTATTTTAATTTAAAAAAAAAAGAAAAGAAAAAGTTATTTATTGAGCTAACTGAAGAGGGGATTACCTGAAGGGTCAAGTGCGAGTAAGAAATGTTTTTACCCTGCAACGGGCGAAATATATAGTTTAGAGGATAGATTTTCAGCACAGGTTTATTTATTATTAAAAAGAAACACATTAGGAATGATGATTCATGGTGTTATTCACCTGTACCTCAGATTTTAATTGAACACTCTGAAAGATTCAATTTTTTTTTTTATCCTAATAGATTTTGTAGTGCATTTAAATACAAAAAATATTAAAGTTTGTTATTAAGCAAATATTAGACTTGAGTGGAAGTTTGCATGACATGAAAAGTAAAAATGCTAATGTTCAATGACTACGGCTCTAAAGAGGAATTCTTTTAGTTTACTTCCGTTCGTGCGTGGCGGACTGTTATTATTATTATTATGGTCAATGATTAATTTTTTTTTAATTTGTAAATATTTTTCTTATTGTGGTATTTTATCCCACGTATATTTTAAACGATTAAATGCAAGGGAATAGTATGAAAAATCTAATTTTCCCAGCCAGGGTACGAATCTGGATCTCCTGCTATCAGAGCAGGCGCGTTATTTATTTATTTATTTATTAACGCCCTGGCTGGGACAGTTAGAGTAGTAGTAGTAGTAGTAGTAGATTGAAGGGCAATCAACTTCTAGGTTATTACGCCCTATAAATACCCCTTAATATGTCCACTATAAATCAGTCAATAAAATACAGGAATCAGGATTATTTCTACCACTATAACAACCTAAATTAATGGATTTTTTTTATTTTAATGGCAATTTAATAAGTTATCTAGCTCGTCCAGGTGGTGTAATGGAAACATACNATAATATCTCATTCTTTAATTTAGATTTTCCGGGCTATACCTGCTTTTTTAAGAAAGTTTAACAGCCCATCCACTGTAGAGGGGTAATAAAATCCACAGTTAGATTTTTTATTCTATTTCCTTGAATTTTATTAATTTTGTTATTTTTAAACGTAGATGTAATATATGGCCGATTTTACATATTTATATGAACCACTTTAGATGCGATGTTACTGGATAGTGAAGTAAATGAATCCCCAATGGGTGGTTTTCTGCTTGAGCGTAGCAGACGGCTTAAACGATTGCCATCCCCCCGGAGGCAGATCTCCCCCTGGAAGAGCGGCTGGAGTATCCCCTAAACAAGGGCACCGTCAAGTGTCGTCTGCCCGAATGAGGTAGGGTTAGGTTTCCGAGAGGACAATTAAATGTAGCGGACGACCATCTCGTTAGTGCGGGGGTAACAGGCGGCCTCCCACTGCCTCCTTGTTATCCTGGAGTGTCGGGACAACTTTCTGCGGTCACTCTTGGTAGGAGTCTCCCCCACTCCCACTTTTACAGGGTCGCTTCGCTTATAGTTCAGTGCGGCTATCATCTCCCTATGCCGCAAACATCTAAAGTATCGGAGTAGGTGGGTTGTGAAGTAGGCACTTGATCTCACTTGTCCCATTTGAAAATCTAACTATTCATTACTTCCATGTTTCTATTGTTACTTTATCTTAAGTCGCCTTACAATGGGATAAGATGACTCTAGGAAGTTCACGATCAAACAAGTAATTGTTACATCTTACTCTTCATTACTGTATCAGTGTAAGATGGCTGAATTGTGCTCACGATCTTATTTGTTACATCTCACTCTTCAGTACTGTATCGGTGTAAGATGGCTGAATTATGCTCACGATCTTTTTTGTTACATCTTACCCTTCATTTCTGTGTCGGAGTAAGATGACTGAATTGTGCTCACGATCTTATTTATTACATCTCACTCTTCAGTACTGTATCGGTGTAAGATGACTGAATTATGCTCACGTTCTTGTTTGTTACATCTCACTCTTCATTACTGTATCGGTGTAAGATGGCTGAATTGTGCTCACGATCTTGTTTGTTACATCTCACTCTTCTTTACTGTATCGGAGTAAGATGGCTGAATTATGCTCACGATCTTGTTTGTTACATCTCACTCTTCATTACTGTATCGGTGTAAGATGGCTGAATTGTGCTCACCATCTTGTTTGTTACATCTCACTCTTCATTACTGTATCGGTGTAAGATGGCTGAATTATGCTCACGAACTTATTTGTTACTTCTCTCCCTTCATTACTTGTACCATGTTTCTGTTGTTCATCTACTTTAAGTCAAGATTTATGAAAATTGTCGAATTTGGTTTTGATCAATTATAAGAAGCCCTGGACGATTTTCTTAGGCTTTACCTTGGAATCTCTGGTTCTCTAATCTAAAGATTCAACTCAGATTAAGTGTAAGAATGATTATTTTTATAAATCTAGGCCTTTCCTCTCTTGAAAATATTGTTGAAGTCCACCTCTTTGTTGTCATAGTTTTCGAATATTTTAGAATTTCCTAAAAATTTGATTTTCAAATTTACAAAGTTAAATAATTTTATGTAAATTTTTCCAATTTTTGTAATATTATTTAGTAATCATAATAAAGTAGATAACTAAATACGTATAAAGAACTATTGTCGAATAATTTAAAACATTTCTTTTCTCCTAATAGTGATTAATTTTACCTTTAAAATTCCCAAATGAATTCTTCAGACTGAAATTATCTAAATGCCTCGAAGTAGGAGACAAGTTAATATTTAAAAAAAATAAAATTATTTAAGGACGTTAATGTTAAATGCCAATCCAGATATTCAGTTAATTTAAAGAACTTTTTTTTTCTAATTTTATTTTTAGAAGTTCTCCAAAAACTTTATGATTAATACTTGCATCTAATGTGAAAAATATCTTATGTTTATGATCTAATTGAAAAATGTATGATTCCCATGGAAAGAAAACTATCCGATTTTGCTATATAAATAAATATTTGATGCAAATATTTTTGAATTGGGATTTTAGACATTTAAAAGTAAAAGCTTATGGTCAGAGTAGTTAAACTCCCTCGATTTTTATGTTAATCCTCCTACAAGTGAAATTTTATTATATTATTTTATTATATGGCTGTATTAAAGATTGAATCAAAAATCCCTTTTCACCCTACGCTGCCTGTTAGGGAAATATGAATACAATTTTATTTCATTGCTGCTAAGTTATCTGATTAGTGCAATTGTGATTTGATTTATTTTACGATTACCTATAATTTATTTTACAATCGTAGAACTTCTTCCATCTAAATTTACTGATGCATGCGCAATAGCCTCCGTTGCGTCCTGTTGGTGCGACCGCCTGTGCCGGCGCTTGGGGTGTCGTCGACCGTTTGGGTTCTTTCTGGCCTCAATTCTCTTCACCTTCCTATTGAAATGGAAAAAAAAAAGCATAGAACTTTAATTTTGGTTTAAAAGGAAATAATTAGGATTTCTTTTCGAATGCATTTTAATTATAAGTTTTTTGTATTTTAATATGAATATGAACATAAATTTCAAACTATCATACATTCTATTATCCGTCTACATTGGTTTCTGCAAACCATCTTCTGTTGGCGAACGCTTTCGGACATTGTCCATCCTCGTGGCCGAACACATGTGTTCACTGTCACTGTCTTTATTCAACTGCCTTACAGAATACAAACGCAGTTCAATACAGGCAGTGACAGTGAACTCATGTATTCGACCACGAGGATGGATAATGTCCGAAAGTCCTCGCCAACAGAAGATGGTTTGCAGAAACCAATGAAGACGGATAATAGGAGTTATGATAGTTCTATATTCATTGGTAGTGATAATAACCCTTTAGATTACAAATTTCAAACTTTAAAATCTTTCCTATCGATTTGCCCTTTTTAATCTGGTAGCTGGGTTCTATTTTTGTACTTTTTCGTTTCTCTTTTTCTCTAGGCCGAAAAAAAAATGGAGAGAAAAAGAAGACAAAAAAAAAAAAAAAAATCTTCCTTTTTCGTATTGATTAATAGGCAGGAGTGGAGAGAAACTGGGAATGCAATTATTTGGCCAATTAAATGCTCTCTTGCCATCTACAGTAAAAGGTTTGAAGCAATTAATGTTGGCCTTGCTTCTACCAGTGAGGGCCAATCAATGTAGGCCTCTCTTCCTCTTTTTCCCTGCTACATCAAGGGAGGGGGGGGGGGGTCTGCGTCTGTCGCCTCCGACTCCCACACTGATCATGTCATTTCAGTTCGCCTCGACACAACTCCTGCTCCCATAAAACAAGAGGGAAATTCCCATATCCTATTAGTTTTATCTGCTTTTAGGGGGTTTTCCCTGGGTAGCATGGCTGGCTTTGGGGTAACATGACAGTATCCCATCTTCAATGATCCTACTAAGGAGTAGTTATAAATTTAGTTCATAGAAAATATAGAATATATATATATATATATATA
>KZ808386.1:216779-231795 GCA_000696205.2 Oncopeltus fasciatus | reverse complement strand
TCTCTCTCTCTCTCTCACTCTCTCTCTCTCTCTCTCTCTCTCTCTCTCTCTCTCTCTCTCTCTCACTCCCCCACACTCTCTCTCTCGCCTCTCTCTCTCTCTCTCTCTCTCTCTCTCTCTCTCTCTCTCTCCACATTTGCCCTGAAGGCCTGAAATTCAGACCGAAACGCTGGTTAAAATATAAACTTTTTTGCTTACAAATTGGTCTTTAAATCTTCAACTACCAAGACCGAATTCCTTATAATCCTCTCTTCCGAAATACATACTCTGTTACTTGCTTTTTTTTTACAGCTACAATTAAAATCGAAAAGAACAAAAATTCAACGCTGGCTTGCATATTGGATTCTCATAATTTTATTATAACAATAGTTGTAGACTAAACACTCAGAAAAAACGCAAATGTGATGCACTCAACAATTTCTGAGATACTACTGACGTACATGAACGCGTACATGCGATTAAGCTTTTGAGAAGCGTCAGATAGAGAAGCTTGTCTGTGTACGAATGATTTCGTAGTTGGCTCCCGTGAAGAGATTTACGTTACTGAAGCCAACAACGAGGTGATTTGTTTTTAAAAAACATATTTTGTATGTTTTTTTTTAAAATGATAACCATGCACTAGAATTAAAGTTTCATATACTATATTGTGATTAAATCAAACTTCATAGATTTATGAAAATTTCCGTGGCAATTAACGTATTAAGTATTAGTTTTTTTTATTTATTTCCGTAAAAAAAATTTTTTTGACAAATAATTTACATTTAAATTTAAATTTTCCTGAATCTAAAATCTCACTAGAACATTCATTTTAGTAAATGTCTGTAAGGAACTAAGCACCGACTTCGCTATCAAATTTTTAAAATGGACGTCTCTCTCGAAGTAAGCTTACCTTTTAAATTCGGTTAAGAATGCAGATATTGCCACCATCTCATTATATTTCACCAAATTACCCAGTATTAAATTGAACAAATTTAATAAATTATTTAGTCCCACTTTGTACTGTCCGAGGGTTGTCAAAATTTAACTTTTATTTAAAATGATTAAATGCAAGGGAATAGAATAAAAAATCTAACTGTCCCAGTCAGTGCTCGGACCTGGATCTCCTGCTATCCGGGCAAGCTTGTTAGGCTATTACACCAGCGAAACGAGCCAGATAACTTACGTATTAAATTCCCAACACACTAGCGAGAGCCTAACCCACGAGAAAAGCTCGAAGGAGCTGACATTGTCTAGCTATTTATCGACTCTTCATTATTTACTTTAATTTTTAATTTTATAAATATTTTTTTATTTCTGTATAGTAGTATATATATAATAAGCTAGTCCGTCGCTTTTCAAAATAGTTAAAGCATCCATAATACACGCCCACTTTCTTATTTATTTGTTTGTTTTTTAAATTTTTGTCATTATTTGTTCTGACGGGGAGGGTTATCAAACTCTTTAATATTAGACAAAAAGGGGTTTTTCATGTGACGAAAAGTGTTAGTCTTAATATAATTTCTTGTTTTCGAAGATGACTTCTTATAACAGTAGGATTGGGGTCCGTCGAGCTAGGGATTGAGCATATGCATTAGGATATGAGAGTTTAGTGAGTATAGTGAGGAAGACTGTGTCAGTTTGTTTTCTGTAGTGAGCAGCTGTGTGCGCCTGCTTATATAAGTCTGTATAAGAGTCAGTGGCGTCTGTTAAGTTCTTGTCGCTTGATTTTAGTACGTTCACTACAGTTTAGTCGTGAGTCAAGGTGGAACCCAAGGTAACGGACTGAATCAGAGAGAGGTATAGGGATGTTATTGTACCTGACATTATTAGGAGACTCTTTTCTTAGTTGGAAATTTATAAACTTCTAAATTATAATTATTTATAACGACGCTTTTACTGAATATTATAGACTGGATTATCGTGCATCATTTCAATAGCTAGTTGCTTTTGAAATATGGAAGAATTCTCGATAGTTGTTATAAAAATTATTAGATGCTTTTTTGTTGGGGTTCGGTTAAGGTAGATACAAAAAATACAATTTTAAAAATGTGTATTTTTTAAATTATCGGACAACGTTTCGGCTTACGTAGTAAGCCATCTTCATGGCTATCATAAAGGCGAGAAAGGACGTCGTGTTACCAGGATCACTTATTCATGACTGTCACCAATATAGTCATGAATATGGGATCCTAGTCGCACGACGTCCCTTCTCGCCTTCATGATACCCCTCAAGATGGCTTACAAATTAAGCCGGAACGTATGCAGATAATTAAAAAAATACACATTTTTTTTAAATTTGTATTTTTTTAAAATGTATCTACCTAGACCAAACCCCAACAAAAAAACATCTAATAATAATTTTTACGGTAAAAAAAAACTCCATTGTTATAAAAAGTTTAATTAAGTGCAGTAAAAGCCTAATTGTATAAATATTATTTTTTTGTGGTATTTAATCCCACGTAAATTATACTAATTTTTAGTGCAAGGGAACAGAATAAAAAATCTAACTGTCCCAGCTGGGACTCGAACCTGTATCTCCTGCTTTCCGGGCCGGTGGGTTTACCACCAGCCGGAAAGCAGGAGATCTAGATTTTTTATTTTGTTCCCTTGCACTAAAAATTAACCTAATTCTATAATTTTAACTTATACATTTATCGCTCTAATTATTTCATTTTTAGTTATTGTTTCATTTTCAGGGATGCCACTCAGCTCATTCACTTTGCATAAACTTTTTTTTTTTTTTTAACGAATTACAAATCTACAAATTTTTAAGAACAATGTTCTACTCGATCTAAGACCACATAAAAGAGAACTGGGTGATTTAGTCTAAAACCACTAAGTGGTATTGTGCATTCTTTCGTCCATTCATCCTTGAAATATCACTTTTAAACCTGAAAATGTTAATTAATTTCGTAATGACGAAAGTCACGTTACATAATATTGACTAAAACAATATATCTTAATTATATTTGTTATGAATAATGTATTTTTATAATGTTGTACAATAATACAAGTTTCTAGGTGGTAATATTATAAAATTATTAAGAATCTGTATTACTTAAATTTAAATTACATATTAAACTTTTATTTATTTATTTTTTTGCAATACCTTCATTTGAGTTTGAAGGCTTGGTTCTATCAGCCGATTAGTCATAATAATAATTTGTATTTAGAAATGATACATTTTTTATTTAATGATAAATTGATTTAAATTAATGATAATTAGTGTAAAGGACATTTTTACACTATAAATACTTTTTTTATTGAACAAAATTCTCAGGTTATTTTTTAATCATTTGTACTCTTCTACAACTCTAGAAAGTGGTACGGTAAAGTCATGTACGTGGGTAAACTTAGAGTTTGTTTTGGCGCATGCGTATCAAAATTAATATTTTATTTTTTACCGTGCTCTTGAAATGGCAACTGACTTGGTGGTGCGACAGGAGTCCTTTTTCCGTATCTCCCGCTCGCGTAGAAGCCACTCTTGTAGGAGTGTACTGTGGAGAAGAGGATGAGACAGGCGAACAGATAGGGCCACCACATCCTGCAACAAGGAAAAACATACTTTATAATTTTTTTTTGTGGTACTTAATCCCTCGTAAATTTTAAAAAATTTTAGTGCAAGAGAACATAATAAGAAATCTAACTGTCCCAGCCAGGGACAAAAAATGCACCTGCCCTGATTGCAGGAGATCCAGGTTCGAGTCCTGGCTGGGACAGTTAGATTTTTTATTCTGTTCCCTTGCACAAAAAATTGTTGGAATTACATATTACTTCCCTCTGCAGAAATCACAGACATCTGTAGAGGCATCTAGAACTTCTCATATGAAATTAGAAATTATATATTTATTGTTTAAATAAATCAAACGTAATTTAAGTATCATAGTTAGTGTATACAATTCCTTGTAATTAACTGTAGAACCAATAGGGGCTCTATAAAATGCGCAGTGTCCATAGCACTGTGCAATGCATAGTTTAAACTGTTTCGAAATTAAAATAAATATTTTTTTCTGTTCACACCAAATTATTTTTTTAATACTTTTCTCAGTGGTGCTTGTTCGACCTTCCTAATTGCTTTTTTAAAAATAGTTTCTCTATTTTTCCTTTTAGCAATTATTTTGTAAAATATTTAAAAATTACTTTTCATTCCTAAATTAACTTCTCTTCATTAGACAAAGAAAAAGTAGAATCTTTAGGAATTTTAATTTTGATTTTACTCATAGATTACTGGCTTTCCATAAACAATTTCTAAATTGAATTTTTTTGGTTTCTTTATTTTTATAAATTAGGCTGCGGAAGACCTTTACATATATTATAGTCTTGGTGCCAATTTAGGCTAAGGTTTTACCTATGTAAAACAATAAAAGGACAATAATATATATATATATATTCCAAACCATATTCCAATCAACTAATCCGTAAATGAAGACATAACAACTTAATTACTAATAATTGAATTATTCGTCATTAAAGGCAAATCACAACAGCTATGTACAGATTGTGTCGAAGAGTACAGCAATATTCAAGATGTGTGATATAAGTTTTGGTNTAATATAATTTTATACTATATAAAAGCATTTTTTTTACTATTATGATATATAGATCAATTTGTCAAAGTTTCATCTTTTGTTGACATAAATTGATTGATTTCTCAGAGAGATAGGCTAATTTGCTGTGAAAATTGTTCCATCTTAATCGAAGAACAGGTGGTGAGTTTATTGACCGTAGAGATAAATAGTAGATGTTTTTTTTTATTTCATGACTGAATCCGGTGATTTCCCCTCTCTATTTCATGATTGCCCTAAAGGTGGCTTACCAAGTAAGCCGTAACATCGGTAGATAGTTTAAAAAAAAAAAAACACATTTTTTTAATTTTTTGGGGGGAGAGGAGGATCTAACTTGATCGAACCCAAATAAAAAAAATCAAAGAACATTACTGCTAACATTTGAGAGATCTCTATACTAACGCTGACATTTTGTAGACATTAGCATATGTTAGGAGAAAGCGACACACACTAAAATGTTTTGTGATATTTGATTGGGGGGCGTACTTTGTTGTGAAGCAGCACTTTTCAGTGATTGTCACGTGGTATTGGCGTATACCTGTCCAATGGTATTCCGAGGTCCCCGGATTAACTAGAATACCCGATCACCGCCCCCCTCCCCCCTCCACTGTAGGAATATTTGATTTCCCTTGTTTGAGGAGGGATTAATTAGCCCGATTGAGTGTGTGTTTTCATTGACTCAAACAGTTGTCTCTTTTAAATGAATGATTTATCTGAAGTGACATTATATTTTGCCCTATTTTTTAGACTAGCGGATTTTAATAAATTTATACTTTTTCATGTAGTTTATAATAGTTTGTATTTTACCAGGAATTCATGTAATGAAAGTAATCCATGCGCTAAACTCGGTTAGGTCGAATGTGGGACAAGAAATTTCCTGATATGCCGTGACAGAATTGATAGCCCTTTCTTTGTACATAGAAAAAAAAGTGTCCTAGACTAAATTTCAGGGTCATATTACATAAATACTGTCTAACTGCTTATATCGTTTTATAACATACACAAAAATTAATGAACTTAGAGCTATTAAAATTTTTTTTTTAATTTCTTATCTATCTATATCTAGATAAAAAAAATTTCGCAAATGTTTAATATGGATGTATTTTTAAATGTATACGAGTGTAATTATAAGAATATGCGATTATTAGTTGTAATGTTTGGCTAATATCTCATTTTTTAATAAGCGATTTGTATAATTTTTTCATTGTGCATGTGCTTTTTAAGAAGTATTATTTTATTATATTGTTATGGGCTAAGGGTCAATAATAATTTATGAACAAAGAGAAATATAAGTTAATTTATTATAACAAACAATAATAATGACTAACAAATAACTAAATATAAAATATAAATTACTTGCAGTTATTAAATGAATTAATATCTACAAATAAATAAAATATTCTTATTTACAAAGTGACCTCAAAAGTACCTGTTAATTACTGTTACTTATCGCTTAACTGTTACCGGCACCCCAGAGGTAGAGAACTACAACCAACTCGAGGCTCTGATACAAGCCATATTACGCGGGAACTGACACAGACAGAGATTAACTTATTAGAGACTCCGGCGGCTGGAAGTGGCGAGAATGGTCTAGAAGGGTCTATACGGATTTCTAAGTAACCCTGNTTTTAGTTGTAATGGGCTTTATAACTTTAACCAAAATTTGAAGTAGTTTGAGGGCTTTATTTTATTTTATTTTTTTTCTTTAATGGCTTGTCAACCTTTGGCCATTAACGCCAGGGAGATATTTTTAGAAGAAGAATTTCTTAGCAATAGGTCATGGTGAGGTATAATGAATTGTTAGTGCGAATATGTTATTATATTCCTAGTCTTTAACAATGTGTTTTGTTTATTTTGGATATAAAAAGGTTATCGAAGAATTCTCTACAGCTGTTGTAATCAATTTCACGAGTTTGCCATAGAATTTGTCATTGGAAAGAGATTTGCTTCCCTTGTATTGCCTTTCAACCTGAAAAATAGACTCGTATACTACTCTTAGAGCCGCATTGCTATGTCTCTCAAATCACCAACGTTCTCTTAAGCACAAGGCGCAGGTCATCATTGATTGAGGTGAGAAACATAAGAGGTTTCTATTCAAACTATTTCTCATTAGTGGTTAAAACCAGTGTAAGAACTTTTTTTTGTGTGAGAAAAGCAAAGGGAAGATTTTAAATCTCTCACTAAAAGATGAAGACATTACGTCTAAATTTGTCTCAGAACTTGGAGAATAGAAATATTGGTGTTGAGATAATGTCCATAAGGAGTTAAATCTCTGTCATGTTACTTGAACAACAACGCCAAGGAAAGTGAAACAAAAATCTCAACCCTTGGTTCGACAAGAAATGAGGCCTACAAGAGTATGATACATGCACATGGGAAGATCCACGTTGGACTATCCAATCCTGTGACGAGAGGATAAACATCTGTGAAGGAAAAAATACAACTTAAATACGATTCTAGACGAAATTCTATTGGATGGTGATAAAGTCATCGAATCTGTAATGCACTTTCTGAAAGAGGGCAGGCTATTGAATCTTATCTAGGTAGATGCATTTTCAGTATTACCTTCCTTTTCCATTCTCTCTCGATTTTTTCTTTCTTATAAATTTCATAGTTTCTTAGTTCAAAGAAAATACTATGTCCATCCACATAATAACTATTTTCATTAACAATACATCACACCTCACCATGACCTATTGCTAAGAAATTCTTCTTCTTGAAAATATCTTCCCGCTTCTAAAAATATCTCCCTGGCGTTAATGACCAAAAGTTGACACGCCATTAAAAAAAAAATCTGAGAAGAACGAGGAGGAAGCAGTTGAAAAAAAAAATAGTTAGATATTGACCAGCCTTTACAAGAGAAATACTGCCTATTCTTGTAACAGGTTGATGAGGGGCGAAGACGCCTGATGCCCAGGATGGGTCATTTAACAGGTGGCATACAATCGGTGAACAGTTCCCCTTAAGAATTTGCTGATGTAGGGGATATGCTGAAGCAGATTNCACCTATTGCTAAGAAATTCTTCTTCTTGAAAATATCTTCCCGCTTCTAAAAATATCTCCCTGGCGTTAATGACCAAAAGTTGACACGCCATTAAAAAAAAAAATCTGAGAAGAATGAGGAGGAAGCAGTTGAAAAAAAAAAATAGTTAGAAATTTGACCAGCTTTTACAAGAGAAATACTTCCTATTCTTGTAACAGGTTGATGAGGGGCGAAGACGCCTGAAGCCCAGGATGGGTCATTGAACAGGTAGCATACAATCGGTGAACAGTTCACCTTAAGAATTTACTGATGCAGGGGATATGCTGAAGCAGATTTAGATGCCCTGCGACAAACTCTCTGGATCCTCCAGTTGGAAAAATACTCGCTGCCCTAATACAATCGTGCCTCCAGAAATGAAATGTCCGAGCAAAGTATGGCGAACGTACAGGGTATGTATTTTTCTACTACATAAGAAGGGGATTATCTTGATTTGCGGTTATTGCAAGAATACATCCGAGCCTTCTCACTGGATTGTAACTGTCGTTTTTTTAAGAACCGATAACTGCCTTAAGCCGAGAGAGAATTTCGGTGACACCAGAATGGATTTCGCTGTGAAAATCTACAAGTGATTGGATCTTCACTCCACGTTTACTTTTGGAAAAAAATAAACAACTAGGAAATAAAGGAAACCAGAGGAACTTTTAGGATTAACACATGGAGCATTAAGAATAATTTATGGCTATGCAATTATCTTCAAGGTCGGACGATTATTGTCATCTTTGATGCCTCATGCATTTATAAAGTAAACGGAAATTCTTTATACGATACATATTGCTTAAGGATGAAGTAATAAGGTGAGTTTTCTCCACAATTATTTCTTCCGAGTCTTAAATCTCTAATCTACCTTGACTGAACCCGAAAAAAAAATCATCTAATAATAAAAAGTACGGTCAAAAAACAAACAAAAAAAACTCTCCATTTAAATCTTTGATGCTCATTTTCCTAAAAGTGTTACTTTTAGTTTCTTGAATTAGGCTCATATCCATTAAGACTTTTTAATTTTATATATATATATATATATACATACATATGTTAATATACATTATATTAATATATTCCTCGCTACCAGGAAGCAAATTTTGAAAATTGTATTACTTTACGAAGAGAGGATTATCTAGAATTTGGTTTTGATAGTTGAATTAAAAACTAATTCGTAATCAAAAAAGTTTTTATTTTTGACAACGTTTTGGCCTGAATTAAAGATCTTCATCGGGGCTGAATAAGAAAAGGAAACATTATAGACATTTTATAGAAACATGTCTAGATGTTATAATCTAACGAATAATGAATAAATGAAAATATAAAACTGTGTAAAATAGACTTTATAAACTTTTTTCACATCTTAAAACAAAAATCATAATAAGACCACCCCATTTCATGTTTTCCCCTCCCACTTTCCTACAGCGAGATGTCCACGAACCTCAAGACATTTAAACCCTCTAATTCCAAGTGTACCCCACTCCTACATCCGTTTCCTGTGCCTTCCACAACGGTCAAATGAAAATTTTATAAACATCTTTCAGGATGTAGACACTGTTGAGCACGAGTCTCTCTCCCCATCTCCTATTTGGCATGTTACTATCAGAATATTATAAATAACTTTTCTATTCTTTCCAATATCTTCTTTATCAATATTATATAGTCGATTACACACAGTTTTATATTTTCATTTATTTATTCTATATTAAATTATGACAGATAGACATGTTTCTATATTATTTTTGTATGATTCTTTTTCATTTTATACCCTGATGAATGCCTGAAATTCGGACCAAAATGCTAGTTAAAATAAAAACTTTTTGGTTACAAATTAGTTTTTAACTCTTCATCTACCACGATCGAATTCCTGATAATTCTCTCCTCATAAAACTGTCCTCCAAATTGTATTACTTTATTTCTTTAAAATAACAGTTTCTAAAATATGTTGTTAGTAATTATGTTTAGTATTATATTTTTCGTATAAAAAAAGAAAAATACACCTGCCTCCAGGCATTATAAATGAGACATTTTCTTTATTCACACAAACTCCTACGCAACAATTTTATTAATAAATAGAAAAAGTTTTTACATTCTTATTCATTACAAGGAGATCATATCATATGGTTGTTTCCAGGGACATACATATATTTTATTTTTTTATTCCTCTTATATTACATTAGTGTATTATATTTTTAACTTCCCTAAAGCTCTTTATCCTATATTAGTCATATTAGGATGTTTAACGAAAGTCAAAATACTTTTTTTATGTTGTATACAGAAATGAAGAATGTGAATAAATCAAATCTTCTCAGTTGACTCTCAAACACTCGGGTTTCATTGACATAAAGACTGGTAACCTTCAATAATAACGCTAAATCACCCCCACTTTTGTGATATTTAGCTCACAAGAAATATATTTTGCCCAGAAAATATATGGGGGGGGGGGTGTCTTATGTCCTGAGGGCAAGTTTTGGTTTAGAAACAAAAGACTTACACTTCAAAGGGCTCCAGATGTAACAACTCTACCTCACACAGTTAGTGCTTCAGCTATTCCCAAATATATTGTTAAAGCACTAGTGCTTATGTTTACTAATATATTCATATATCCACCTTAAGAGCAAAAGTTTAATTATTTGGGTTTGTTTTTTTTAATTTTGAATATAGTACAGAACAATTTGATTATAGAATTTAATAAGTTTTCTAAATAGCCTTTCCACCTCATGAAAATATATGAATTTCTGATAATCTAATCATAATGTTCAGATTTTTTTTTAATTTCGTAAGCTCCGCCGCTGTAAATGTCATGAATGAAATAATGCCAAAAATATTTATTTTGGATAATATTCGCTTTTACTTGTACTGCCACCTATACATATACACACAATCCTGTTCCAATCTCCGGGCAACGCTAATTCTCAAGAGGGTGTACTACTGAAACTGAAGTCTGATGAACCAGAGCCAGGGGGTTATAGTGCACCCCAAAGCAAGCAGTAATATTTGTTTTGGCACGGATTGGGGGCTAAGGTACCCTTAGTTCGTACCGAACCCGCATCGACGAAAACTTTTATGTACTTCAAATATACATGCATACATATATATATATATATACATGANTTTGGATCTACCTTGACCGAACCCAACAAAAAAAACATCTAATAATAATATCTATGGTCAAAAAAACTGCCAAGGTTTCGGCTTACATCTTCAGGGCTACCATGAAAGCGAGAGGGGACGTCGTACCACTAAGATCCTACTTTCATGACATTTTCAGTCATGAAAGTGGGATCTTAGTGGCACGACTAAGACGATATCCCTGAAGATGGCTTACAATGTAATCCGAAACGTTGGCTGATAATGTAAAAAATACAAATTTTAATACTATTTAAATACTACGTTGAAAGCTATCTTCAGGGCTACCATGAAAGCGAGAGGGGACGTCGTACCACTAAGATCCTACTTTCATGACATTTTCAGTCAAGAAAGTGGGATCTTAGTGGCACGACTAAGACGATATCCCTGAAGATGGCTTACATTGTTACCCGAAACGTTGGCAGATAATGTAAAAAATACAAATTTTTGAAATTTTTATTTTATTTTGTATCCGACAAAAAACATCTAATAATAATATCTATGGTCAAAAAAACTCTCCATTTTTAAAATTGTATTTGATCTTGGAAAAATTGTTAAAGACAATGAGAATAAAATGTCGCTAAGATGCCTCTACGGTGCCCGGAAATGATGATCTTAACATGCATAGTGACATACTTAATAATTTTTTTAATATTCATTTTTCGTCAAAATATTATGAAACGTTAAAGTTAGAAATCTACTTTATGTATTATACAAAATTTTATCATGATTCTAATAATAACGAAGATTTTAAAGATTATTTTCTATGTCTAACTTACCTCTCACTTATAAAACATCAGCCAAAAATGAATTTATTGGACTGATTGCAATACAAATCCTGAATGCCAAAACATGTTTATATATTTAAAAGTTAAGTTTCGCAATACTTCCGAAGTTAATTCATTAATTATGGTACAGAATAAACATGTTTCTTAGAAATACTACAGAAATAAATCGTTAGAAAATGAAATTTATATCTATCAAAAAGTGCTATCTATTTATTCCTAATAATATAGACTTTATTGACGACTTTTTCAATTTGATCAGTCTCTAACCCTCTCTTTCCTCCATTAATAAAATAATTGAACGGTTTGTGGAAAAAAATAATTTTTTTTTTCATTTTAGAAATTGTTGTCGCTATAGATNAGACGATATCACTGAAGATGGCTTACAATGTAAGCCGAAACGTTGGCAGATAATGTAAAAAATACAAATTTTTGAGATTTGTATTTTATTTTTTATCTAACTTGACCAAACCCCAACAAAAAACTTCTAATATTAATACCCATGGTCAAAAAAGCTCTCCATTTTTAAAACTTTATTTGATCTTGGAAAAATTGTTAAAGTCAATGAGAATAAAATGTCGCTAAGATGCCTCAACGCTGCCTGGAAATAATGAGCTTAACATGCATAGAGACATACTTAATAATTTTTTAATATTCATTTTTCGTCAAAATATTATAGAACGTTAAAGTTAGAAATCTACTTTATGTATTATACAAAATTTTATCATGATTCAAATAATAACGAAGTTTTTGAAGATTATGTTCTATGTCTAACCTACCTCTCCCTTAGCGGGAAATCTGCTAATATTAGAAGTGTAGGAACATATTTTTTTGAATTCAATACTACCTCTATATTAGGAAAATGAAGAAGTCAAATATTAATACGAGATGATTATCTGTCTATTGACAGGATTCGAAGCTGAAGTGTGTTGAAGTAACATGTTATGTTGACGAAATGGGGTCAAGAACAACTTAAGCTGAGAGAAACGTGTTTTGACAGAGTTTCAGATTTATGTGTTTTGAAGAAGTAAAGCCATAGTTTCCTGAAGAGAGCGCTTTAGATTTATCAATATTCAAAGAAAGATATATAATTCTGATTATTGACTATCTATTGCCTTGAAATATAAAACGGAATTTCTCTAAGATAATGCTCATAGATGCTATATTTATTGCATTATAATCAATTAACCTAACTCAGATGAAGAAAGGATTTTTTTTTTAAATATATTAGAATTACTTTTTAAACACCTTTTGGGATCAGTATTGAACAAATATTTGACCTGTAATACATAACATTTTATCCATGTCGGAGTAATATATTTATTAGTTCACTATTTACTTATTTTTACATTATTTTTCATTCATGAAAGTTGATTAGGTTTTATTAAATATATAACATAGTATGTTACAAAATCCGTCTAATTCATGACTTACTGGGTGTTTGGTTCGACGAATTTCCAGTGAAATCCATGGTTAATTTAGAGAAATAACAGAGAATTTTCCAAATGAAGAATTTATCCACCGTTCATACCTGTTGTTTCATTTATGTGTTTAACTTATATGTTGCCTATAAATTAAATATATCAAACTCTATTAATCTATTTAGCAAATATTTAGATTGTCTAAAAATGAATGGAATAACCTTATATCAAAATATGGGAATAACATGGTTCAACAGTAATTATAAAACTCAAATTTAAATATATTTTGACAATGTTAAGCTTTATTTTTACATTGAATTTTGAAGAATTGTAGCTATTCATGTTGTTCTCATGGAAGATTTTTTAAATATTGTTTTACGAAATATTTTCTCAGATCCTTACATCCTTACTGGATGCTAAAATGAATATTCACCAAAATGTGTGTGTTTCAGTCAAAAACCTGTTTGTCACAGAGCTTAGATTTTTCTAATGAAATTTATTATTCGCTATTAAATTTAAATAAAAGTTTTAAAACTAACTAGTTATACCTGAAATATCAAGTGCAAGAAAGAAACCTTTTTTTTTTTTTTTTTTAAATGCAGCGGGTGTTTTATTTTCTGTATAATAGTGAAACTCTATTTCGCAATCAGAGCCATAATTAGTTGTTTGTTTTTCTAAATAAATGTAGCTTTTAAGTGGGAAATTTTACAGAGCTTCTTATTCAGCTAAATCGAACCGTTAGAAGTGGGATTTTAAATAATTCAGACTGTTCATACACTAATATACATTAATTGAGATTGCAAGAATTTCCCTGGCACTTACAACGTTCCTACTTGAAGGAATTACAAATAAATTGAACTAATTGATTCTTTCAGCCAGCTCCTTGATCGTCTTAGACACAAAACACCAAAATCAATCTCATTTAATACGAATCATTTGGTGAGAATCGTCTATAAAACAATTCTTGATCAAGTAATCCAGATCCAAAATTTTTTTCCCCCTTGTGGCATATCAACCACTATCGGGTCATTAATGCCAAAAAACTACTCCTGTGTAAGCATCAGGGAGGGAAGAGAGTTGGAAGGGTAGCCGACTATCCCAGCTGCCTATCGATTAGTTAAAATCTACTTACATGAATATGAATTTAAGTTATATGAAAATATTTGGAGCATTATTCGGTCATTAATTGTTTTTATTTTTATTTCCTAATCTATTTTTTTTTAATGAATCAATAGTCTCTCCTGCTCCCAGATCCTTGATCTGACAGACTCTTGGTTTTTTTTTTCTTTTTTTTTTTTTTTTTTTTTTTTTTTTTTCCTACAGACCGTAGAAGAAAACGGTTATAACTTTTTAATTGAACATGCCTATTATTTTATTATAAAATCCATTTAATATTCTCGTGTGATTTTATCTGTTAGGGAATATGTTATATTCAAATGAGTATTTATATATCATATTTGTTGATACAATGGCCAAGAGGCAATCTTTGCATGCCTTGGAATTAAAAAAAAAAAATTAAGTCCATTAGACCGTTTTCCTAATATTAAAATGAGACCAGAGCAAAATTGAATATATCACACGCGTAAATGTGTTTCCCAATTTTTATTATGACAAACACGAAAATCAATACATTATGATATTTAATAAATAAATTTTATAAATTCTATATTTTCAACACTGAATTACGTAATTCTATCAGTATTAACATGGATGAAATATTGAAAATAGTCATGAATTAAAGTAAACTAACATTTTAATTTATGATAACAGTGAGGTTAAATGTTAAATGTTAAATTAAAAATAGCTATCACATAGTTATATATACTGGAGAATAATATTAACACTTGAGATATTGTCGTGCAATAAATAAGTTATTATTGTTATATCTTGGTTTTTACATTATCTTGTAAGTCATCATCAGGGCGATAGTGGTGTCTGGAGAGATCTCCAGGGGAAGTTTATGTTCACATCTCAGAGTGAAGAACAAAACTGAACTGGACCACCATGACTAAGAGTTATAATAAAGACTTTATTGGTGACGTCCGTCCTGACGTCGACACATTACAACGCCTTTCAAAAAAAAAAATAAAATAAAAATAAATAAATAAATAAAAG
>KZ808386.1:196403-208828 GCA_000696205.2 Oncopeltus fasciatus | reverse complement strand
ATAAATTAAGAAAAATTGAGTTAAATAATAAATAATTTACCTATAAGATAAGAAAGTATTTATTCATTTTTAGAAAATTATGAAATTAGATTTCTAAAAATGTATCTTACTCATGTAGAAATTAATTCGCGTTGTGAAATAAAATAAAGAATAAAAAAAGAATTATGAAATACTTATTTTATGATAAATAAATTGTTGAATTGGAAAGAAATTTATTTTTTCCTATAAAAAAATAAAATATTTTACATATGTAATTGTACTTGCATAAAGTAATTGTGTAATATCAGTAATAAATACCAACATATATGCCAACTTCGTAACATTTTAATAACTACTATTACGTATTCTCATGTAAAGTGTTATATTAAACACTTCAATTACTCTTGAATTCGATATAATAAGAAAAATAATACAATATTATATCATAATTTAACATAGTTAAGTCACTTTTATCGATAGAATTTTAGGATTTTGGAACTTTTTCAAATTCTTTTACCTTTGTTGATCAACACAGATCTTTTGGTGATTAGCAAGCCCTGTCTCTCAGAAAGAAAAGAAATGCACTTCTTAAATCTGTTAAAATCGTTCTCAGGAGGGGAAATAAAAAAATATAAAAGTTAGTAGAATAATTAAAAAATAAATTAAGTAGAGTCATTTAAACAGCTTGACAATGTCAGCTCCTCCGAGCGTGAGCGATATATTCGTCGGCCNATTAAATATTTAACAAATCCTCAATTATTTATAAAATAACATAACTTCGTTATATTCATACATTTTTTTTAAATTTGTCTTGGATCTACCTTGACCGAACCCCAACTAAAATCATCTAATAATCTTAATTATTTATTGTTCTATCTCATACATTATGCGCAGACATACTGAAGGCATTTTACTTCTATTAGAAGTTCTATAGGAGTCACTTTATATTTCATTCACTTGGCATTTATTCCTCAAAACCTTAACATTTTTTGACAGAACCCATTTTTTCTGCACCTCGGGAGTAAAGTATCTTTCTCTCCTTCCCGATGTTAACTCCCTATTTTTCGTCTCAGGAATTAAGAACCATGATTAACACGCGGCTCCTTATCAAGAACCAAAATACATCGTTCCGGGAGTTAACAATATAAAATCAACCCCACAAGAGGCAATATAGGCTCAGGAGAGAAATATGGTACATGATAAGGATGTATTTATTCTCGAAACCTGGCTTACTAGAGGAAGCGTATGGCCAGCACACTGTTCTGGCCGCCTGATTTTTTTCCCATCAATGAACAATGTGGTACCCAATTAGGGCACACCATTAATTCTCTGGGTCATTACAAACAGAAGCACAGAATGAAAGAAAGCCTGGGACCTCTCGGCTCAGGAGTCCTGTACCATAACCAATAGACCGCCTTACCAGTCCTTCCTAGTGAGTTTCTAATTCCCCCATTGAACTTATAGTACTTTATCTAAACTTATTGAATTATATAAAAGGAAAGATGTACAAATTATGTAGGTACTTGGGAGGATATTTATCAACAACTGAATTATGCTTAAACGTCCATTAAAATTTAATACAATGTCTAAAAATGAGAAATGAGAAAATTCCTCTGAAAAGTTTATTATTTATTTGTAACAGGTGTTTTTGTAAGATTAAATAAATTATAGGGCATTACAACCCTTTACCTGATCTTAATCCACGCCAATAAATTAATTTTGTAATCACCGTTTAAACAGAATTGATTTTATCTGAGATGGCTCTTTAGAATGCAACAAATTCATTCCTGTTAATTTTAGCTGAAGGGCCTTCTTGAGGAAATTGTATTATAATTTTACAAAAACACATTTTTAATTTAAAAAATAATGTTTCTTTTTATAATAATAGTATCAATAAAGAATATNAATGCACCGGCCCGGATAGCAGGGGATCCAGGTTCGAGTCCTGGCTGGGACAGTTAGATTTTTTATTCTGTTCCCTTGCACTAAAAATTATCTAAAATTACGTGGGATTAAAGACCACATATAAAATAATATTTATAACAAATTAATAAAGCAAGTCAAATGTTTTACTTACAATATAAATATACTTCTTGAGAATTGTGGTTTGTGTCATTTTGCTTGTCGCGTGAGCTTTCTAAGGGTTGATATGAAAATCCCATTCTTACCTTAACTCTATATAAGTATCTGAGGCATGATTTGAAAGTTTTTGAGAATAATTCAATTAAAATATTCAAGAGTTGCAAGTATCAAAAATTAATGTATTTTTGCATTTTGTTGAAAATGTTAAGAAATATATTCTTCACATTTATTTGCTCACTTTCTGGTAGTAATGAAAGTGCGAAGAAAACGCTATTTTTACTCTTCATCGTATTTGAATAATGTCAGTGGTATTAGTGGTAATTTATGTACTAAATGAAAATGTTCATGTACAGCGGCGATATTTATACAAGAGAGGAATATAAATATTCATAAATGTAAAATTTGAACTTGAGGTCGATAAACAGAGAGATAATTCAATGAATTGCCCGGTTTGTCCAACTAAGAGAGCATTGAAGAGTTTGGGGGAATAGGGATTGCGTTCTCAGTTAGTGAGCATAGAGATTGACACTCACATACATTTCATCTAGAAAAAACTGTATGCTCTCTGCAGCAAAGTTTGCATACAAAATCATGTATTCCCCGTTGGCAGTGATTATTCACTCATTCTATCTCTCAAGAGAAGCCACAGTTATTGTCCGATCTATACACACACACATATATATATTCATATACTTCTTACTGACTTCAAAATGACATTACAAAACAAATCATTACAGACATACGGAAAGTGGTATGTAACAGCCAATTTATTCATAAACAAACTACTCATTGAAATTAAAAAATTTCTCAAGATCTCTCTTGAAAAAATAAAAATTATAAATGAGTGATACTCATAATGTACATATATATAGTGTGAGAATGGTCGGGGTTTCGGTCAGGAAGAAAAAATATACACCACAATTTGGAGTAATATTTTTATTTATGCCAACGTTTCGGCTTAGCTAGTAAGCCATCATCAGGGCAATGGCGTTGGGTGGAGAAATCTCCCCAGGGTGGTTGTTCACATTGTAAACTGCAGAAAACAACTGGTTCAGTTTACAATGTTTTCTGCAGTTTACAATGTGAACAACCACCCTGGGGAGATTTCTCCACTCAACGCCATTGCCCTGATGATGGCTTACTAGCTAAGCCGAAACGTTGGCATAAATAAAAATATTACTCCAAATTTTGGTGTATATTTTTTCTTCCTGGCCGAAACCCCGACCATTCTCACATGATATTCGAGACGGCCAACTAACCATCAACCATGTCTACTCAACATAATCAACGGGGTGCTTCAAACACCAATACACACTCTTCACTACACCGCAGACCCTTCACTCGCTCCCAGATTCACAGGACCCTGCTCACCCCCTCTATCAGAAGCCCAAATGTTACACCTCAAGAAAGATCGTCCAGTACAACAAACACCTGCCAGTCCACATCTCCACTCATCTCTCACACTCACCATGGCGTAATTTCACAAGACTCACCACACTCAACAGCCCTGATGATGGCTTACTAGGTAAGCCGAAACGTTGGCATAAATAAAAATATTACTCCAAATTTTGGTGTATATTTTTTCTTCCTGGCCGAAACCCCGACCATTCTCACATGATATTCGAGACGGCCAACTAACCATCAACCATGTCTACTCAACATAATCAACGGGGTGCTTCAAACACCAATACACACTCTTCACTACACCGCAGACCCTTCACTCGCTCCCAGATTCACAGGACCCTGCTCACCCCCTCTATCAGAAGCCCAAATGTTACACCTCAAGAAAGATCGTCCAGTACAACAAACACCTGCCAGTCCACATCTCCACTCATCTCTCACACTCACCATGGCGTAATTTCACAAGACTCACCACACTCAACAGCCCTGATGATGGCTTACTAGGTAAGCCGAAACGTTGGCATAAATAAAAATATTACTCCAAATTTTGGTGTATATTTTTTCTTCCTGGCCGAAACCCCGACCATTCTCACATGATATTCGAGACGGCCAACTAACCATCAACCATGTCTACTCAACATAATCAACGGGGTGCTTCAAACACCAATACACACTCTTCACTACACCGCAGACCCTTCACTCGCTCCCAGATTCACAGGACCCTGCTCACCCCCTCTATCAGAAGCCCAAATGTTACACCTCAAGAAAGATCGTCCAGTACAACAAACACCTGCCAGTCCACATCTCCACTCATCTCTCACACTCACCATGGCGTAATTTCACAAGACTCACCACACTCAACAGCCCTGATGATGGCTTACTAGGTAAGCCGAAACGTTGGCATAAATAAAAATATTACTCCAAATTTTGGTGTATATTTTTTCTTCCTGGCCGAAACCCCGACCATTCTCACATGATATTCGAGACGGCCAACTAACCATCAACCATGTCTACTCAACATAATCAACGGGGTGCTTCAAACACCAANATTTTATTTAAATTAATTTATTTTACGTAATGAAGGATGAATTCTTCAATAAATGAAATCAGGAAATTAGGAAAAGATTTATTCTTACACCCGCCATTAATATGACATTGGAAATGTTCTTCAATTCTTGTACTCGACAGACTTTTTTTTTCTGTATTTTTCGAGGCAGTAACTATCATTAAATAAGGGTTAAAGGGGTAAAGGTTACGTTTCGGGTAATACATAATTTAACCAGATACGTTAAATGTCGGATCATCCTCCAATAACGTCAATAATTATAGATCACATAGCCTGATAGTTATTTTAATTATTTACTGTAGCGAAATAATCACGCGACTCAATCACCCTGGCCTAATTCCATTTCTCTTTCGGAAATTTTGAGTGAGTAATGAGGTATCTCAGCGATTCTATGATTCTCATTCAGAATCACCACCGATTTAATCTGTGACTAGGAATAAAGGCATGCGTTAAAACGAAATAATTACACAGGTTTTAATAAGAAAAAAAATGTATATAAAAAAAAGTGCATTGTAACAAGTAAGCCTTAATTACTCCTTTCCATGTGCAAGAGAGAATGCAGTAGAAGTTTTAATGAGGACAAGGAGGGAATAAGGAACCATTGTTACTCATCTTTTTCATTACTAAGGTTTCTGTTTACAAACTCTTTATTTACACTGCTAGAATGCAATTTTATTTGGTTTACTTGAGAGTTTACATAAAAATGAACTCTCTCTATAATCATATCATATCATAATAATTGAACAGTTTTTCTTTGTATAGACTAAATATATTATGTTAAAAAATACACAATAGAGAGGGACTTCTACGTACTTTGTTGTAAGTTGTTTTGTTTAATTTGTAACGGGTTTCAGTTTATTAACAGCTATAAAACCTTTTCAATGTTTGAGTTGTTCAATGAATATTGAGTTTACATGCCGAGTGTTAACTTCATGAAGTGAGTATAATGAGAGAATTACTGGCTAGCCAATTCATTGCCAATTAAATCATTGGAATTAACTACAGACCAACGCATTGCTGCTGACTTGTCAATGCATTCCTGTTGAGATTCAGATCGTAAACTGTAAATTCACTCTTTCATACCTCTAATTTACTTATTTTATTTTCTTCACTAAATAACTTTTTTTTTTCCTTTTTATCATGAGTCTATGATTTTTATTTAATTCCTTGTTTAAGTCTATCAGTCATCATATGTATAGTTCCTACTTCTTTCCGACAAATGGTCATTTTTAGCGTCCTTATCTCTTATCCTCATTGGCTACTCCATCTTGTATAATCAAATCTCATTTGTTTCATTAAATTTCATTTGTTCTTATTTACGGTCATCTAAAGTGAAAGAAAAATCTGTTCAGCTTCCGCTACTCGAAAGATAATGGATTTTTTAAAAATTTATTTTACATTTAACATGAACATGAGTATCTGAAAAGAGTGTACAATAATATTAATGTAATTTTACACATATATCGTGTTTATCTGTGCGCATTCGGCTAAACCTTAAGTAATCATACATTTTTTTTGTGGTATTTAATCCCACGTGAATTTTAACAATTATTAGTGCAAGGAAACAGAATAAAAAAATTTAACTGTCCCAGCCAGGACTCGAACCTGGATCTCCTGCTATCCGGGCCGGTGCATTTTCCATTTATGCTACCGAGACAAGTCTGATAATTAATAACTTAACTGAGCCGGGAATTTAATAACTTATCACACTTGTCTCGGTAGCTTATATGGAAAATGCACCGGCCCTGATAACAGGAGATTCAGGTTTGAGTCCTGGCTGGAACAGTTAGATTTTTTTTACTCTGTTCCCTTGCTCTAAACATTTTTAAGGAATCATTTACTTTCAACCCTAGGAATTTCCATTATTTTATTTTATTTGTAATAAACTTACGTTTATTAACAAAATAATTGTTGAACTCAATGGATGTTGAGCATGTGAAATAGTATGTAGTCTGCCAAAAGTCAAGGCAGATGGAATAGTTTTGAAAGTTTTTGAAACTGTTGGAGAACTACGAGAAGAAACAAGTGAAGTTATAGTGAAGCAAGGTTTTCTCTACAACTCTCTGAGCTAGTTAACTCGCTCTCTCTTAACTAATAACTTCCCTCAAGTTGTAGTCGTCGCATTCTGAGTAATCCCAAGTCGTTTAACGAGATGTCCTCTGAAATCCCTGTATATTGACCCTGTCAGTAGGGTATTTATTCAGTGATATAACCTGATAGTGAAATTTATAGTTTGAAATAAAAGTATTCTGTGAAAAATTTGTTGAAAACTTTATGTTGATAGCGAGCCACTTATTTAACGTATACAAGCGAAATTTTTTAATTCTAAAAATTCAAAATAATATTTGATATAATAATATTGACGAATATTGTTAACTTTTGATTCAAGGAAATATTTAGAGTATTATTTGTGAACCCACACACACACACCCACATTTCTTATTTTTTATTGATATAGATCAGGCTAANCGTGGGATAATAAACCACAACTAAATTAATATTTATAAATGAAAAATTAAATAAGTAAATAACGAGTGTCAATAAATAGCTAGTCGATGTCATTTCTTTAGAGTATAAGACGATGTATTCGTCTTTCTCGTGGGTTAGGCTCTCGCTAGTGTGTTGGGAATTTAATAAGTTATCAAGCTCGTCCCGGTGGTGTACTGGAAGCATACCGGCCCAAATAGCAGGAGACCCAGTTTCGTGTCCAGGCTGGGACAGATAGATTTTTTTATTCTATTCCTTCTCATTACTTGTTTAAAATTTACGTGGAATAAAAAACCACAACTAAATTAATATTTATAAATTGTTAACTTTTGATTCAAGGAAATATTTAGAATATTATTTGTTAACCCATACATACACACATATTTCTAATTTTTTATTTATAAAAATCAGTTATTTATAAAAACCGTTTACGGTTGACGGGGAAATTTACAAGGACATTTATCTGAAATAGAGTAAGGCGAGTAGGGATAAGATCTTGGACAAAACGAATATTAAAGCCTTGATGTTGGACACATAATATGGAGCGTTAACAACTATTCTGAGAATTTTGGACTGAAAGGATTGTATCATTGGATATTGGAAGGCTTAGCGGCACCCCAGAGTTTTGCGCCGTATGTTTAGATCGGTAGTAGTAATGCCTTGTGCAGTTCTGTTGTGAGTTGTGAATCCCTTTTTAAAAATATGTTTATGTCTTTTGAGTTTTATATGAATGACTCATCTATGTTAAAGTGAAATCCAAGTTAACGGATGGAATCAGATATAGATGCATGGAAATGAAATTAAGCTTAATAAGTGATAAGGCTCTTTCCGTAGTTGGAAAAACTTTGACGCCTTTATTTTGATTATCCTTTTGGTACACCGCTGTTTAACTTCATCAATACTGTTTTTAAGATAAAGAAATAAGTGTTAGGCTGTAGGAGTGGGATGTATTTGCAGTGGGTATGGGAAATGCGAATAAGGAGAGCAATTTTACAGTGTGTTCGTCCGTCTGGATGATCAAACCGGTACGTAGTGTACTCTGGTAGGTTGAGTTTTATATTTTTTGTTAGTCTGTATTAGCAAGTAAAATTCGTCTATGAGTCCAAAGAAGGATAGGAAATGTTTGAGGAACGTTGGTTGGTGATCATGGAGACACGTGGGAGATGGTAGGACGATCAATTCTGGAAGACTGGCGCAGAGAAAGAGGTCATTATGGCCTTGGTTGCTCCTGAGTGAGTAGTTTGCAAGGGGTTAGGAAAATCCTCGCCTAAGTTCTCTGTTGGTATGAGGTGATAGAGGTCTTCGCATTGGCGTCGTTCAAGATTTCGAGTTGACAGTGTTCCCTACTTTAAATATTTATAAATAGAAACGGTGAACCAAGCCTTTATAACTGGTAGGGTGGTTTTATGGGCACTACACAGAGACAGCTGTGCTACGAGTCTTATGGCAGTCCACTGTGAGTTGCATGCATTGTGTCTCGAACCAGAGAACTGTGGCTCTCAAGTCTTTGCTCTGTAGTGAACGGGTCAGGTGATTGCTAGGGTATAACTCCACCAAGGGTATAGTGTCCGGGATAGGCAGACCTGCAGCTCCGATAACTCTGGCTCGCTATACTTCACACTGACTGTTTAAGTATTTGTGACTTACATCAGCGAGACTTCCCACATATGCCACTCACATGAAGCTACAAAATGTCCGATCACAAGTCTCTCTACGAAGGGAGAAAGAATTCTTGTTAAGACAGATAGATATTTAAATATATTTGTATACCGGTTATACAAACAAAAAAGTATTTGATGGTTAACATGTTTCTTTCAACCTGATTTCCTTGAAAAATATCAAGCCTTTTCAAATAAATGATGATTCTATTTTTAAAATAAATCTTTATTTGTTGCATTCTATTTATTAACATCTTGTAATTTAATGACATAAAGGAATTACAGTAGAAAAAAAATTTTTTTTTAATAAATAAATCTTTATTCATTAATTTCTGTTACTTAACATCTTTTAATTTGATGACTGATACAATAAATACATTTTTTTTAAATATACATGACTATAAAAATAAAACAAATAAATGGTCAATACTGTGCAGGGGGAAGGGGCTCATCGACCCCACTCCTAATAAGATTAAGCATTAAGGCCCAGGAGGTCGCGAAGCAATCTCCATTTTAGTCGGGGAGGATTGGAGTCCGACGACAGGGATTGGGCATGTGTATTAAGATGAAATTGGAGTTTACTATGGAANATCGACCCCACTCCTAATAAGTTTAGGCATTAAGGCCCAGGAGGTCGCGAGGCCATCTCCGTTTTAGTCGCCGGGGAGGATTGTGAGGATTGAAGTCCGACGACAGGGATTGGGCAAATGGATTGGGATGAAATTGGAGTTTACTATGGAAGAGCTTGAAGCGGCTGGAGATAAGGTCTTTGACAAAAGGAATATTAAAGTTGTGATGAAGGGTAAAAAAAAAAAAAATTAAAAAAAATAAAGTAAAAAATTAAAGGTATGAACGGAGACGCCCAGCGTAATAATGGAGATAGCAAAAGAAAAACTCTTGTCAGGTACGTAAACTAAGCGAATTTCTCAGTGTTGCTGCTCATGTGTATTTGTATTTGAACTTTCCTTATCATCCTGGACTTGTGTGTATCGAATATATCGTTTATCAATAAATATATCTGGGCTGGGTTTCATTGTTCTAAACTGACAGGTCTTTCCCTGCACCGGAAAATTCATATTTTCCTCGTATTTTCCATTTCATATAAACTCTTCTCCAGTTCTGGTTATACTACCTTCTCAGTAACGAGCTCAGCCTTTCATTTTAAATTTAAAAACACTAAAATTTTTCAGTCCAAGTAAACTCCCCCTTCTAATATCTTTTATTTCTATGTGTGATTTGTAAAACATTTCTATTATACATAAATGAATCTGTTTTATGGTTCATTAATGTAAACTAAATATGAAGCCCGCTAAATTGAAAAAAAACCTTTTTGTTCTTGCATTTGACATTTCAGACAAACACCACTCTTTATTGAGTTCACTTTTTAACAAACTCATAATTTTTTACAATTTACATTTTTAAGTAATAGATCAAACTTCATTATAAAAAGAGCTCAACTAATTGCAGCTTCTAGGGTGTAAAATAAATAAAAATCATTGTTTAATTTCGCTGTGTGGCACCAAAAATATATTTTTTGCTTGTAAATACATATTTATTGAGTTTCATTAATCTAAACCAAATCTTTTAATTAATTAAATATGAAATCATTTTTAATATAAAGCCTGCTGCAAAAAAATAATAAAATATGTCGTACTTAATATCCTGATTTGATGTTAACCCCCACTTTTACTGGTCCGATTTCGCTCTATATTGAATTCAGCTCTTTTTTCTTGTTTGTTTGTTTTTAAAAGCTACAAGCAGAATTTCTTTACGGCAAACTGCGACTTTTAGACCTCGGACACACACCCACTCCCACACACATATTTACATATGTATATAATGTTTCATATATAAATAAGGAATGAATCATATGCCCAGCTGTGTTGTCTAGTCAATTCTAAGCTGAAAGACGACTGAGTACTTGTTTTTATATTGGGTATATTGAGCGATGAGTAAACGAATGATGGTCAATAGGAGGCGAGCGGTTCCAGCTGACAGTTCCTCTCATTCACTACTGATTCGTTCCACACTGATCGTATCAGATGAGTATGCTGATTGTGGAGTACGGATTGTGAATGGCCGTTTTAAACAAAGTGAGCTGTCACAGTTTCCAAACACCGTCCTGCTGATCTAGAGTTCGCCGAGTAAGTGTCCTCCGACCAAATTTGAACTCAACCAGATAACTCAGACATAGGAAATTGAGTAAGGCGAACCTCTGACCAATAAAGTTTAGGATGTAGTTATGCATTTATTGTGAATTATATGTTTCTCAAGTTCACTTTTTAATACAAATAAATCTGGAAAATGCTAGACATTTTTTTTACATATAAATTTATCTGTATGCGCTCTAACGTCCTAAATTTTTAAAACACTGAAATCGAAATGTTGTAAATAGGCTCCGTTTTGCAAAAAGTCGTGTCAGTTTGTTGAAGGATGAAATTGACCGAGGGGAAAGACATAGTGGAAGACCATTTATAGGCGCCAAATCTAAACTTATAAAATTTATGTTCTGTAACAGTCTTACGGAAAACTCTCACTGAAGAAAGTGTTTACTACAATGGCTGAGTTCTGCCCCCACTCTTCCTTCCCGGCCAGTCTAGAGCCAGGCTTAGTGGTCTTTTCTTTTTCGTCCTCCGACTTATAGGACTTTCTTATTTATATCCATCTTAAATGAAACATAGTNCAATTCTAAGCTGAAAGACGACTGAGTACTTGTTTTTATATTGGGTATATTGAGCGATGAGTAAACGAATGATGGTCAATAGGAGGCGAGCGGTTCCAGCTGACAGTTCCTCTCATTCACTACTGATTCGTTCCACACTGATCGTATCAGATGAGTATGCTGATTGTGGAGTACGGATTGTGAATGGCCGTTTTAAACAAAGTGAGCTGTCACAGTTTCCAAACACCGTCCTGCTGATCTAGAGTTCGCCGAGTAAGTATCCTCCGACCAAATTTGAACTCAACCAGATAACTCAGAAATAGGAAATTGAGTAAGGCGAACCTCTGACCAATAAGGTTTAGGATGTAGTTATGCATTTATTGTGAATTATATGTTTCTCAAGTTCACTTTTTAATACAAATAAATCCGGAGAATACTAGACCTTTTTTTACATATAAATTTATCTGTATGCGCTCTAACGTCCTAAATCTTTAAAACACTGAAATCGAAATGTTGTAAATAGTCTCCTTTTTGCAAACAGTCGTGTCAGTTTGTTGAAGGATGAAATTGACCGAGGGGAAAGACTTAGTGGGAGACCGTTCATAGGCGCCAAATCTAAACTTATAAAATTTATGTTCTATAACAGTTTTACTGAAGAAAGTGTTTACTACAATGGCTGAGTTCTGCCCCCACTCTTCCTTCCCGGCCAGTCTAGAGCCAGGCTTAGTAATCTTTTCTTTTCCGTCCTCCGACTTATAGGACTTTCTTATTTATATCCATCTTAAATGAAACATAGTCTCTCAGAATATGCATTTCAACGGATCTTAGGAAATCATTGAAAAAGCGAAAGATTATAAATTATATATATATATATGGGGGTGTGTAATTTCTGCACATGCTAAAGCATCTAAAATTATAAATAATTCATGAGAGGGAATAGAATATAAAAATCTATCTGTCCTCGCCAGGAATCGAACCTGGATCTCTTGCTATCCGGGCCTAGTATGCTGACCTTTACACCACAAGGACAGGCTAGATATCTCACTCTATTCCCTCTTCATTAGCGAGAGCCTAACTTACGAGAAAGACG
>KZ808386.1:159651-178010 GCA_000696205.2 Oncopeltus fasciatus | reverse complement strand
AGTTCTTATTGATGTATATATATATTACTGAACTACTGGCAGCTTTATGTATACACTACACTTACTATTACTGCTTTTATAATCACAGATTACAGAGCTAATTCTTTAACTTGTAGATACTATTAAATTTAAGGCCTAATTTGAGCTGCTAACTGGCACACAGATATTTTTACAATACTTTTTTCAGCTCTTGTAATCAACTTTCATAGGGTCTCTTTGAGTTTGTCCATTATCATTTTTAATAAACCCAACAAATAATAAATCAATATGTCTATTGAGAATCTATTGATCCCTTTCTGTACTGATTATTAAAATTTTGTTTGTAACTTTTATAGTATTTACTACTACTATAAATTTAAGGATATGTTGATGAACCACATCTTACCCTAAATCCAAATTCTTAGTTTTAACACACACACACATATATAATAATTTAACAAAGTGAATACACTTTCTCACATTAAATAATAAATATTTATTATATGCTGAGTGTTAGGATCAAGGATTAAAGCACAATCATCACCAATTAGGTCTCTACCAAAAATGGACCGAATTGATGACAGAGCTCTGAAGATGGGATTCTCAATCCTGAAAACGCTCTTTAATAAGTAAATTGTATTATGGGAAATGTGGAAAATTTATTTACCTAATAAATGTTTTTATAGTCTTTGTAATAATCTGAGTAAAATTTTATGGAATTTGTTTTTTCTATTTTAGAAGTGAGGTGTTTGTCTTATGTCTGAAGTAATGAGTCTGAGGTTTTGATGAGTTTATAATATTACATAATGAATTTGTAGGGGATACTGCAATAGGATGATATTGTTGCTCATTATTTTATACCAGGGTATTTACTTATACTTAAGTTCCATATTTTAAAAGCCACTTTTCATGAAGAGAGATGTAAGAGGTGATAAAATAACTTTTTCTATGAAAAAGTAAATTGAGGTTTCAGAATAGGATGGCCATAACCAAGGAATGTGATGAGTCTGAAGATATATCCTTAGTTACCTCCAAGCTATCGGGGTAACAATTGCAGAATGTTTTTAATAGATAGATATGATAATAAAATATATAAGACTTGAGGCTAAGAAGTAAACCCTAGTAAAAGACAAGATCAAAGGATTGAGTAGATCAATATGGTAATATTGTCAGAGTATTACTTCTTAATCTTAAAAATAAGGAAACATAGATGACTATTCTATTTCAATTAAGTTGTAATCTAAAAGTGAGAGGAGCAAACAGAACTAGTAGTAGGAAAAGGTGGATAAGGAAGAGAAATTTAATTGTTTTATAAAGAACTTCCCTACGATTAAAAAAAATGAAAAAAAACCTACCATTCGAAAGGAAAATAAGTAGTTTGGTAATCCTGCTCTATATATATTTGTTTAATAGAGAATATCAGTAAGATGTTTCAAAGTATTTAGAATAATTTTAGAGCCCGGAGTTTTTTTTTTTTTTTTTTTTTGTAAGATATGGACAGTAGGAGATTTAATTTATAGTTGAAGACCTTTTGGAGCATGAGGAAGAGATCAGTCGTCCTCTTTATCAGTTTCAAAGGTAGTGAATTTGCTGAGATGGAAATTGTGATTATGATTAAAAACATCTTCAGAGGATGTTGGACTAATGCTAGATGTTGGTTATTAAGGAAACCAAATTCGCTATTTCTTCAATTTTTTCATAAGTTTTATTCATTATTGGCTGATGGTAAAGGGTTGTTTCATGGAAGATCAAATTATAAAAAATGATTAATACCTTTGTTATTATTAGTGTTATGAAAATAATAATAAAATAGTATAGGTGTAAAAGGTAATTTTCCAACATTTATTTTATGTAACCTTTTTAAATGAGGAATGTATTTAAGCAAGTAATTGGGAGGATTGATTTATCACTTCACTGTTTTTCCTTGTTCTTTTTAGTTTTTAAGAACAATTAGTAATTTTATTTTGTTTAAGTCCATTTATAATGAAACGTAAGATAAGAAATCTGTTTAGTTTATGCTGCTTCAGCATGCCAGACTTTTTTCCTAGTCAGAGGATTTTAGACGTAGCTTGTATAAACTGCTCACTTAATTTAATAGCTTAATAAAAAGTATATTCCATGCAAATATCATTTATACCCATTTTATTTATTGCTTTTGTAAACAATTATTGATCGAGATAGATTTTTTACCCAATATTTTTGTAGCATTACCACACATATTTTATTTGGCTTTTCTATAATTTAAAAAATGTATTTTGTGTCATTTATGCTTATAGATTAATTTTTCCTTTAAAAGTATTTGATTCTCTGTGAAAAAATTTATTGTTCTCCTAATGAAATTAGGCCCTTTTTCATAACTAATGCAGTTTTCTGGGAATTTTTTACTTTATTTTATTTTAACATCATTTTATGCTAGTAGGTTCTATCAAAAATCCGTCACTTATAATTTCAATTCATTCCAAGAATGTTGAGAAGAGAATGAAATAAGTAAATCCCAATAAGTTTGTTAAAACAACACAAATTTGAGGATTTTATGTGTACTACTGTACTGTATCTACTGCTATAGCAATTTTTTTTTTCCTGTTACCCTTGCTAGATCAAGCTCTTAAAAAATTAATCACTATACAAACTACCATAAATAGAAATTAAATAAATATTTACCTAAATAATATTTTGTCAATAAATAAATAAGTAATATATTTAGCACATTTGAAATGCATCCAGGTAATTAGTCCATTTAAACCTCCATATAATGCTGATCGAGATTTATGGAGGAATTTTTTTTTTTTTTTATAACCTTTATTTACATATTACATTCTGTTAAAAATTAAAAAAAACATTTTGTAATTTGATTACAATGAATAATAATAAAAAAATGACATTAATGAAAGTCACATGAATAGAGAAGGTGACCAGTGACACCACTCTCAAATTATTTACAGACTATGTCCCCAGGGGGACATCTTTGTTTGAGCCGACAGGGAGGGTTATAGGGGTTGGAGTTGGAAGACAAGGTCTGTGCTAGTGAATTAGGATGGAATGGCAGGTTACTGTGAAAAAGGCTGAAGCGGGAAGAAATTAGATCCTGAACAAAAGGAATATTAAAATCATTGTAAAGAGAGGAATTACAATGATACGTAATAGGGAGCATTGGCGATTATTCTGAGGGTTTTGAATTGAAAGGACTGGATTCATTGGATGTTGGACGGCTTGGCGGCACCCCAGATTTCTACTCTGTAAGTCCAGATTGGTCGTAATAAGGTTTTGTAGAGTTTGTTTTCAATTGCAAGATTGGAGTTCTTATTGATGAGTCTGTATAGAAGTCCATATTGTCGATAGAGTTCTTTTCTTTTAATTTTAGTGTGTTTGCCTCATGTAAGTCGTGAGTCAAGATAGACCCCATGGTAACGAATGGAATTTGAATGTGGTAAAGGAATATTGTTAAATTTCACAATTTCAGGGAAGTCTTTTTTCCCCATTTGGAAATTAACTTGAACACATTTTGCTTCATTGATTTTTATTCTCCATTTGTCACACCATTGTTTGATTTTTGAGGCGATCTTGTAGGTTTTTAGAAGCAGTTTTAGGGTTGGGAGGATAGGATAGCTTTGTCGTCCACAAATAGAGCTAAGAGCTACTTGGATGGGTAGGGATGTCAGCAGTGTACAGGATGAATAGGATAGGTCCAAGCATTTGGCACCTTGAGGAACTCCCGCTTCCACTTGGTAGAAATCGGAGTAATCTGATCCTTGCTGAACTCTAAAGAAAGGGTTGGATAAGTAAGACTTAAGGATAAGGTAAGTGTTATTAGGAAGTATGGATTTCAATTTAAACAGGAGACCACTGTGCCAGACTCTATCAAATGCTTGGGAAACATCCAAAAAAAAACTCCTGGGCAGTACTCTTTGCGCTCAAGGGAAGAGGAAATGTAGTCTAGTATAATGCTCACGTCGGAAGCCAAACTGATGATTTGGGAGGATTTTGTAGAGTTCAATGGAAGGCATCATTCATTTTAACATAATTTTTTTTGAAAACCTTAGAAAGTGAAGGAAGTAGACTTATAGGACGGTAGGATGAAGGATTATGTTGTGGTTTTCCAGGTTTGGGAAATAATATTATGTCAAAATATTTCCAGAGGAGTGGGAAATTCTTTGGCATCCCACGTTCATCCCGACAACCCTCCCTGACACCTCAAGAGGAGGTGGCCAAGGGACCTCCTACTCTAGTCAGTTTAGTTTAATACCTAGGGAGTGAATGCACTGGCATTTTTCTCCCCCTCTCAATCCCTCCTTGACTCCCTGCCTAGTCTCCTTCTTATCCTAGGATAAGGAGAAGATGGGTGCTGGATAGTCTATCGCGGGTTAACCTGGGCTCCTCTCTGAAGACGAGTTACGTCCCAGGATAGACAAGCAAGGACTATTATCATGTACCCCATCAAAAAATTAAGTGTAAAAAATGTACAGATAATTTTTTTTTTTAATAAAGAGTTAATTAATAGGAGTGGGAAATGTGTAGTTTGAAGTATACAATTATAGATGTAGGTAAGGAATATAATTGCTTTCTTGGGAAGATTACAAAGAATTTGACCAGTGATTAAATCATATCCAGGTGATTTGCATTTAGGCAGACAAGAGATTATATACTTGACCTTGGAAGGTTACTGCCTTGAGTGGTAAAGACATAGGTAATGGCATGTCCAGAGACTCTTCAGTCTCCATGGTATTGAGGATCAGCACCTCATTTCGTAAAGCACCTAATTTATGCTTTACGAGCCTGGAAAGAGGATTAAAGTGTTTGCGATCTGAGGGGTGTCTATTTTTTTGGAACAACGCCCTTGATCGGCATTTCACTATTATGAGATTTTTAAGCTTTTTTTAAGGTTTTCAGAGATATTTCGAGGTCAAGAGACTCTTCTATGAGAGTTCTAAACAAGGTCCAGTTGACTGGACCATTAATGATGGAGGGGGGTAATCGTTTTGTAAGGATAACGTAATAGGGGTCAAAGATAACGTAAGGAAGACTAGGCTGTGGTCAGAAGAGAGTTTGTTTAAGTTAGAAGCAGAATAGTTAAGGAGTAAGGTTTTTGCAGATAAAGAAGTCCAGGATATCAGGAAGGGGGTTTTCGTCCCAATAAGTGGGAGAGGAAGGACTAATTGTGGAGAAGTTTTGGGATGATACTGCATTATATAGAGATCGACCATGAGAGTTGGTCGTTCTCGATCCTCATTGCAAGTGTTTTGCATTATAGTCTCCACGGGCAAGGAAAGGGGGACCAAAGCCTTTGAGGAAAGTGGAAAATCCTGGTGTAGTGATTGGCTTATTTGGAGGACAATACCCTGCTGAAAGTGTGATAAGAGAAGAGGTTGTTGAAATTAACACTGATGTTGATTGAAGAGACTCTGTGGGAGTGGAGGGTAAAATATGATGGGTATAGGATTTAAGCCTGTAATTTTTATATTATTTCGTTTAGTTAGTTGTATTTCTGTCAGTAAAACTACGTCTACATTTTTGTAGTCGAGTACTAGTTTGAGTTTGTCAGTATGCGTCCGGATGCCGTTAGCATTCCATAGAAGGATAGAAAAGGAATTGGATCGGGAATCATGGTGTGGGAGTTAGTATGGTCATTTTGGGGACCAGGTTGGTCAGGAGGGATATGAGTGGTGTGATGATGTGGAGTTCTTCAGTTCCCAAGATCAAATCTCTGACTTACCTCTTTTCATAGAACTACTTTAATTTACACAAAAATCAATTTCATAAATCCTTCCTCTCAAAATTATGTTTTATGTTTCAATATATAGAATCCGAAAACTAAATAAGAGCAAGATCTGAGCCACTAAAAGAGCTAAATTATGCTTAACAAGCACAACTATTGATCTCAGAATTTTTCATCTTGTTATTGAAAACTTTCAAATGTAAACATTGAAAATTTTTGTTCTTATAATTTTTGTTGTGTCCTCATAAATTTTTCCTGAAGAAGAAGCTTCAGAAATTCATAAAATTCACACGGTTCTAATAATTTTATCTGATTTTTATTTTGTGCCCCATAATGTTTTTTTTTATGGCTTTAATAGCCTTTTCACATTCTTTGAACTAACATGGAACAGCTACTTAATTAGATGCAGGTCGTGTTCAGAGAATACAATTTTCAGCTGCTGAAATAATCACTTGTTTAATTTATCTAAGATGTTTATGTTATTTTCATTTAAATCTAATTTGTTGTGGATGAGTCTAGACATTGTCCTCCATTATTACTTATCACTCCCTTTATCCATCTCTCCCTAACTAAATATATTAAAAAGGACATTACTTCTAATATTTATACTCTAGAATTCAATGAAATTGAATCTTCATTTATTCCAAAGACAGTTAAAAATTCAACTTTATATCCACAGATTTATCTATCCCGAAGGTGTAGGATGTTCTATTGTGTGTGAGGATTGACAATACTTATGTTCATTGCCAGATATCTGCTCTAATTTCTCTGCTGAAACATATGCCAAAAATAAAGCTCTTAGCGTCATTGTCTTAGATAAGCCAAATATAGAAGTGTGCACTGATCCTCTGTCTTCTGTTTTAGCTATCAAACAACTTTACACCACTAACTCATACATGTTCAACATTGCCCATGAAATTAATTGGCTAAACAATAAAAATATTAAATTAATTCTGACCAAGGTACCCAGGCACTGCAATACCAAAAGGAATATTCAAGCTTATAGCTGTGCAAAAAGCGCTTATGCAGGAAAGCATACTGGTGCAAGACTTTCCCGTGTAAGACAGTATTTCCCACTTTAAAAATTCAATAAGAAGTATGTTGGCTCTAATATCGAGAGATGAAAATGTAGGCAATAAGTTTCATGAGATAAATGATGATCCAAATAATGTTCTTGAGCAGAATTCACTTTTCAGTATTAACTTTATGTTGTATTTTATGACTCTCATAAGTGGCAACAATTTAAATTATCTTTATTTATTATAAATTAAGCTATGTTAATATATGTGAGTGTGTGTGTAATGATTTTCAAAGTTCTAACTTCTCTTGGCTATTTAATATTATTTTCTCTTAATAATTAGTGGGTTTATTAGAGAAAGTAAACAGATGTTAGAAAATATAAGAATGAGGCATATTTTAATTCAAATGGCCTTATATGGTGTAATTCTTCATGATTTTTCAATTTTTTTTAAATTATCTTTTTGATCACCAATAATAATTTACAAAAATGATTTAACTTCAAAAGGTTAAGAACAATGTTACTTTGTCCTCACTCATTAAGCTATTCAGAAATATGTCCTTCCTAATCTCAATTTCCAAATAATTAACTCCCTTTTTTTCCAACTGTTTAAACAGGAAATTTTAGATATTAAAGATATTAAATGTATTATTGCTGTTATGGTGATAATAAATTAATAATTCAATTTTAATTAATAAATTAAGAATAACTCAAGCATTGTTTCTTGATAAAATCTATGATAAATTATATCCTAAAGAGGATAAGTCTACAGCATAAGGATCAATTGGGACTGAAGACTTCAAATATATATCTAGCAAGGCTGAGTATCATTCAACTGCACCCACCTCTGATAGGAGTTTACAAGAGGCTGTTAAGTGGCCTGTCTGAAGAGCCAGGGTCAGTCAAATCGCCCCGGTTCTTGTCGCCTCAGTAGGACTTACGTCTGTCCCACCAAACTACCATCGATGAGTAACTTGGTAAAGCGGTCTCGCCGGTCTAAAGAGTCAGTGAGAGGCCGTAAATTCCGGTTCTCGCTTTAGTATGTATGTACATCTTTAGCCTCGTAGGAGTTTAAAGTTAAGCAATGGTGCTTCTTAAAACTGTAATTCCATTATATTCCACAATAATATGTTAAAATAATCTCTTATAAGGGCTTTATGCTTAATATCAAGAGGAGGTTTGGCCGACCTGGAAATTCTGTGGGAGTTGGTTTTACAGCTCTTGCTATCTCAGGTCTTGCCATCCCTCTTCCTTCAGAGGAAAAAATCGACCTAATTCAAAACTGCATTTAAATTATGTGGAGGCGCTAATCAGGGAGACTGAAGAAACTATACCACCATTGAAGCTCATTCATCGCAGTTTTATGGTAGGAAAAAACAAAACAAAAAAAAAAAAAGAAGTAGCAATAAAACAAAACAGAATTAATGCTTGTCCGCTTTCAGTAAAGAAGCCTCATTTATTACTATTCTTTAATTTGTTTAACACCATAATCAAGCAATGCATATATATATATATGTAGCAATCAAGAACAGGTCGGATAGAGAGTGCAGTGCACACACAAAAAGAAAATATCACAAGGAGCAAAATTTTCGAGGATCTCTCGTCCTTTGTCAGTGAGAAATGAAGAGATACTCTTCTACTCACTGACGAAGGGCGAGAGATCCAGGAAAATTTTGCTCCTTGTGATATTTATTTTTGTGTATACACTGCACTCTCTATCCGACCTGTTCTTGATTGCTACATATTGCAGCTGCGAGTGTTTTACTTTTCTGCACATTCTTTATATATATAGTNTACACATTAATATATATATATATATGCATTTTCTTTTGTGACTAGTAAGGAAATATAATTTTATTTCATTTCTCAATTTTTTTTACATTATTTAGTTCTATAAAGTCTCAAAACCAGTTTAGTTACATTATAATCTACTAAAATATTAAATTTTGAATATATTTTGTTTTATTGATACAATTAGCCACCTTATTTTAAACAATATTTAATAAGTTATGGGATCGGAAACTCTATTATAGATATTGTTGGGACTGCCAAACACATTTCACATTGGCATAAATAGTTAATTTGTTGGATTTCTTCAGTAGAATCAGGAAATTTCTTTTATGAGACTTTAAAACTGAAAGTGCTTAGAGGCAGAAGTACTCTACATAACAGTATTTTTGACTCCAGAGCCTGAATTTTAAGAGAGGTAAAAATAGTACAAAAATATTTTAATCATGACATTTGTGGAAGCAAATAAATTGGTCAATTAAATTAATGTGGATGATGTTCTCTGAACCGAATACTTATATTTGATGACAGTTGTATTATGATATCAAACGCTCAGCACAAGTCGTCATAAAAAGAAAAGCAAAATTAACCAGTTTCACTAAAACGGACAGGAAAACTAATTGTTCCAGACTGGTAAAACAGAATTTTGAAAGACAATATGGGTTGTTGTAGTACTATCATTAGTTTATATTTACCCTGATAGTAGCTTTTAAATCTTGAGCCATAGGAGTTTAGGCCTTCAAAATGCTAGATTGTGTTAATCTAATCTCAACATGCATCTAAAATTGGTTATTGAATATAATTTTGTCTAGAATTAGCTCTGAAGAAATGATTGACCAAAATGATGTATAATTATAATTGAATATAAAATAATAAAATGCATTCTATTCAGTGCTTTTGTTTATTGTTTAATTTGTTAAAATGTTAATCATAATTTGTATGACATTGATGATATTTCACTTCTTAAATATTAATCACAATTATAAGTTTAAATAAAGCTCTAGGCATAAGTAAATGAATTAAAATTTTTTTTTAATATGCATAATTAATCAGTAAGTTAATATATTTATAATGCACAAAAGTTTATTTTAATTTTACACATGGTCAATTAACTACCAATTTAAAAATCTAAGAAGTAATAAGTATCTGTTAATTTCAGCAAAAAAACTCTTACAAACGTCCAATATATGAGGTATGTACTGATTTCAAAGATTATTTCCCAACTTAAATTTTCCAATTTCCTTATGTGTGTTCTTCCTAGCTTGATGAAAATAATTGAATCATGCTTGTTGTGATAAATCAGTTTTTTTTTCCTGGACAACTCCCTGTAACTTATTTTTGTATTGTTTATTATAATTTTTCTGCTAATTTGTAAGTTAATTATTGAGATACCAGTCAGGCACTTAAATATTTTTCTACATTTATTGAGCAGAAATATTTAAGAACAATGAAAACTTTTGAATGTAAAATACATATCATTATATTCTTAGGGACAATATATTATGCTTAGTTAATTATATTAAATTTAAACAGTTGATCGCATTACATTATAGACATATTTATCAAACTATAAGAATAAACTGAATTAGATATTTAAGAGTGATTACAAGAAAAATAAAAATAAAGAGATCACTTCACACCAAATGCCCCTAATTTCCTTGTGATGTAGGTCAGATCTTGAGATGTCTTTTTAAAAGGGACATTTTATCTTTATGGCTCCAAATAAAAATAATTTTTATTTATTAAACCCTTCATAAATAAAATTATTTGTAATGCTAAAATAATTGGGAGGGAAATTAAAACTCGGATTGGGAATTAAAATTATTTAACCAGCAATAAAAATTAAAACTTATTAAATTATTAGCATATTTATAAAATAACAAATAACATCTTATTTTAAAAGAAAAATCTACTAACAACCAAAAATTGAACTTCTTCATAAAAGCATAAACTGCTCTTCCCCTTGTTCATTACAAAATTTATTCCCTCTGAAGCTATTTTTCAGTGAGGAAAATTAAATGCATCTTACTTCTTTTGATCAAGGTCTTTTAATGTTTTATTTATAAATCAGAAGTTCCAAATAAAGAGTCCATCACACAGGAGCCGTGTAAACTAAGTTTGCCATGTTTCATTATAGATGGATATAGAAAACCCATCATACAGGAGCAGTGATAACTAATAGGATTTCCCATGTTTTATTGTAGATGGATATAGTATGTCTGTCAATAGTAGCTTAAACTAAGCAGATTTCCCATGTTTTATTGAAGATGGACATCTGTCAGTCAAAAGTAACTTAAACTAAGCGGTTTTCGAATGTTCCATTATAGTTGGATATAGTCTGTTGATCACAAACAGCTGAAACTCAACAGTTTTCCATTGTTTCATTATAGACAAAAATAGTCTATTAGGAAAAGCTTAAATTAAGCACATTTCTAATGTTTAATTATAGATGGACATAAACAGTAGTTCATGAGGGTCTGATGTGTTGAGTCATCTGGATTCTTTGAGTACTTAGACAAAATACCCTATCCAGTAAAATGAAAATAAAATCCAATGACAAAATCCTTGGAATTTAATGCCATCATGCGCATTTGCAACAGACGTTCCTAAAGAGTTCTCAGCACAATTGATTATAATAAATAATAATAATAAAAAACTCTCTTTAATATGTTACACATTATAATAGCTTCTTAATTTATGTGATATGAGTCAGTGAATTTCTCATGAAACATTTCAGTTTATTATCTATGTGACAGTGTTATTTTAACATAAATTAAGCTATAGAAATTTAAATTTGTATTTAAAAATGTAAATAGATTTAAAAAATCCTATTTGGAGAAAATACTAAAAATATGGTCTGTTCAAAATTATATGAATATTATGTAATTCTGAATTATATATATATCCCAATATAAGGAAGATATTTACGAATACGTATAAGTACGATGACCGAGTACTTCCCAACTTTGCCTTCCCAGTCAGTTTAGTAAGAGCCAGATTAAGTGGTTCTTCCTTTTACCTTCTTTGTGCCCACCGGCTTATATGATATAATTTCATTTACTAATTACTAATGTACATATTAATTAAGCGTAAAAAAATTTGCTGTTTACATAACAACTTCTTGACTTTTGTTTAAAAATTTTGTATTGTTTTTCTTTTGTATATTTAGTTTTATTTTAAACAATTAAGCATTTCTTATAACGTTTTAAAATCTCATAAGTATAAAAAAGAAATATAATGATTTTTTTATGAGAACCTGGCATATTTTCAATAATTTCTGAAACATAGAAGGGTGCTCATTGAGGCATTGTTCAGAGGTTTCACTACTTCGTTCATAAGTGGACTGTATTCTAAGATGATTTTAGTTGGGGTTCGGTCAAGGTAGATCCAAAAAACACAAATTTAAAAAATGCATCCTCCAATAAAGGATCATCTGCAAATGTTTCGGCTCACATTGCAAGCCATCTTCAGGGCCATCATGAAGATGAGAGAG
Source organism: Oncopeltus fasciatus (assembly GCA_000696205.2). Taxonomy (NCBI): domain Eukaryota; kingdom Metazoa; phylum Arthropoda; class Insecta; order Hemiptera; family Lygaeidae; genus Oncopeltus; species Oncopeltus fasciatus. The sequence continues at coordinate 166,019 of KZ808386.1, read as the reverse complement.
GACGGCTCGTCCCCAAGTTAACTCTCTCATCTTCATGATGGCCCTGAAGATGGCTTGCAATGTGAGCCGAAACGTTGGCAGATGATCCTTTATTAGAGGATGCATTTTTTAAATTTGTGTTTTTTGGATCTACCTTGACCGAACCCCAACTAAAATCATCTTAGAATAATATCTACGGTCAACAAACTCTCCTTTTGAGTGGACTGAATTGTTTTGCTCATCGATGCGCTGTCGCGCAGTGTCGAATAGGTGGTTCAATTCTAAAATAAAATTCTGCCCACGATTTATGAAGTACGATAGGAACCATTTCGGACAACCCGATAAATGTGCAACTTTATCATTTTTCCTTATCAGTGAAATATAAATTTTACAAGTATTCAGACCTTTTTGGCAAGAATAAGGAACTTGCAAACTACTATATTGGCCATTTCACTTACCGATAACCTCGATCCTCTCATTTGTTAATGGAAAAGGCCGAAAGCTGTTAGATGAGTTCATTATAAATACACATATATATTGGAGGAAGCTAGCCTATAGCTGGTGGTCAACGACTAGCCAACGGTTCTGGGTTTGAATCCCCTTCCAATTTGTTCCAAAATTCTACATAAAATCACAGGTCCTAACTTGTGATTAGCCGTGCCCTAAGCTACGACAGCTCTTAAACAACTTTAAAGATTTTAAGAAAACTATTATTTAATCTGGAGATAGGGTTGCCAGGAATTCGGTCTTGGTAGTTGAAGAATTGAAATCTCACATTTTACATGGTCCTTTACACACAGTTTTATATTTGGCTTTATGTTTTATTTATTTTTTCTTTGTTAGGTTATCATATATAGACATGTTTCTATATTATTGTATGTTTCTTTTTCATAATCAGCCCTGATGAAGGCCTGAAATTCTAGCCAAAATGTTGGCTGAAATAAAAAAATTTTACTTTTTGGTTACAAATTAGTAAAAAGTTCTTAATTCTTCAACTACCAAGACCGAATTCCTGACAATCCTCTCTTCATAAAACTTGACGGTCAAGAATTTGCCTCCAAGTTTTATTTAATCTTTTCCCATAATTATTCAATGTTTGACTTTGTCAATTCAAGTAAATAGCCAAGGTCGAATATGTAAGCTATTCGTAATAGATGTTTTATAGTTAATTTGCCATTAAGACCTACTTCATAAAGACTTATTATCCCCTTACATTAGTTAGATCTTACACATAAAATTGGACATTTTAACCGGCTCAAGACATTTATCATAAGACCAACATAATATTATGGCAAATTTTTCGAGAATCGGCTACTACATTTTGTTTATTCACTCACATGATTTCTTTAAGTTTATAAAACGAACAGTGTTGAAAACCTGTTTAAATTTGAAAATTTGTCTAGTGGTACTGATGAAAGCTCTTGCTATGAACAGCATCGCTAATGGATTCAGGAAATCTAATTAAGTGTGAAGCTAATTATGATATTTTGGTCTTGTAAATATATCTTTTAATTTCTATTAACTTCTGTGGTAAATGGACAACTAATGTTATAACACTTGACAAGTGAATAAACCCTGGATAAGCAAACAAATTTGTTTTCACTTTGGAATTACAAGACTCAATTTTTTAAAATATATAGTCAGACTCATTTGAACTTTTTCTTTCTTGAAATGTTAGCATGTTATTAGCTAAAATCCAAATATCCACGCATGTTCCCAACATAATCTTTAACATTAGACTTTAAAGTCTAAAGACCATAAATAGTGGCCAAAATTGCATTTTACTTTCAGTTCTGTTTGTTGAGCTATGTATTTCTGGTGTCTCCTGGGAACCTTCAGTTTTCTATAATATATTTAAACTGTGGGATAAATTTGTTTAATTTTAATTATTTATAAGCTTAAGAGTTGAAATATGTACATTTCCATTTATTTACATATAAGAAAAGAGATTTTTTCTTTTAAAAATTTGAGTGCAAATTATTTAACGAATGAGAGTAATGACTTTCCTTCAGAAGAAGCTGTCATTTTTCTTTGATTCGTATGAATAAATCTTTAATTTTAAAATTTTAATAATTCTCTAAATTTTAGTAGTTCATGCTACAAAGTCAAAATAGTTTTACGTAAAAAATGAATACATTCTTTAGATATCAATATACTTAGCTTAAGACTAATAATATTCCCTTTTTGAACATCATCATTACAAATACAATAATTTACTTAAATTAATCATTAATAATAATAATAATAATANAGTAAGAAGTTGTAATAATAATAATAATAATAATAATGAGATTTTTAACAGTTCATGGTAACTATGAATAATTTTTTTGTGTCATCTGATGCAGGCGCAAGCGGAAAATGTTAAAATTATAAAATAGAAATTCAATTCTGTCCTTGGGCTTGTAATGCTTACAATTCAATTTTTTTTCACTGTTATTGTTTTTAAACATTTCTTATTTGGCTGTATTATTTTCTGGTTGTTTTATTGTCTTAATTTGTTATTATTATGTATTATGTATCTAGATAAGCAATATTAAATCATCAGAAGATTTTATATATATATAAGATCATTTATAAGTGAGGGAGTGTGTTGATTGCGAGTTTAAATGTTTAATTTTCAGAGAGATCTTCATACACTTCTAGGAAGAGTTGTTTAAAAATGGAATTTGAAATGAATAGAGCATTTTAATGAGTTCTATTCAAAATAGTTAAACCACTGTCTTCAAAAATTAAAATTTTATTTATAGGTAGAACAGACGAAGAGGGAAACTTAAAAATGGCCTAGGCCGAAATATTGTTTTAATCTTGAGTCTTTGCATTATATTAATTTCAGTTTTTGATGTAAAGACTCATTTGAAGAAGAAAAAATGACCCAATGCACTGATAATTAGATATAGTTTTGATTTTAAAAATGGCTAATAAACAAAGCAGTCCGATAAGAGGTAATAATTAAACTAGTTCACAGGGAATAAATGTAATACATGTAAATACCACAGGGAGAATCAACTCTATCCAGGATGAATGCATGGCGATGGGAGTAACACATCACTCCAAACCTAGCTCCTGATGAGAAGGGACAAACCGACAAACTATGTCTATAAACACACATTTGTGGAAAACCCTCCTTGATGGGGCTCTATATATGTTATTTTGAGCTATTGTAACATTTTCCGATGTGGTGAGGCTTGAATCCCACCAATCAATAATGCTGTAAGTTAGAACCGGCTGCATGAGTACAAGGTGAAAATTAGATTCACATTCAAAATAGTCTTATTTTATGAAATATATAATTAAGTAGGTTTGTCATTAATTATATTTGTGGTTTCCAATATAGATTCTGGTCAACCTGTGCAACTAAAAATCTATTATTTGCCATTTTTCTAGAATATAACACCCATATATATCAAAGAATGAGAGTTCCCTTTATTCTTACTTCTATTTTATTGGTTTTTGGAAGGCCATTTTCAGATCCAATACGACATACAATCACCATTTTTAAGTGTTTTTTTTTTTTATGGAATAAAAGTCATTAAAATTAACAAACAATGTTAGGATTATAAGAACTATACAATAAAATTTCATTAACAATTTTAAAATAAAAACAATAATTAAGACAAATTATAAAAGAACTTATGTTATCTATAATTAAACTAATTAAATACATATAAACATTTATTATCAATAAAAAAGTTTAGTGAATATTAAATGCTTATAAGTATACATGCAAATATTATAAAGTTTCATATTGAGCTATAAGTGGATAACCTACCTAAGCTCTTACTGCTCTAGCTCATCATATCAGAAAATATGCCAAAATGAAGAGGGAGGTTCAAGTCAGTACTCCATCCTCTTTTGATCCGAATGGACATAATTATTGTTCTGATTATTTAACTTGCTAAATTTTATTTCAACAGTTTCTAGTACATCATAGTACTGCTCTTGTTTGCCCTATAGAGGAGGATAACTTATACAGCTTTTCTATAAACAATAACTATAGTTATTTTCTGTTAAATGGTTGAAAAATTCTCCAGCTCTTGTAATATGTTGTTTAAATTTTTGTTTTAATTTTCTACCTATTTAATAAATAGGTAGAAAATTAAAATTAAAATTAGGTTTAATAAACATATTTATTTACCCCCCTAACTTCCTAGAACCAAATATAACTTTAAATTCAGACAATAACTATTTTCAATATCAAAAGATAAAATATACTCCTTACATCTTTTATATGGACCGACTCCCCAAACTACCACTATCTACTATAATTAGGAAAATGTATTTCACATTTGTCAGCCATGGATGGATTCACAAATGAATTTATTGGCAACCTAATCTCAAAAATAAAACTCATTTAGAATTAGGTTAGAATGAGCCTGGGAATTTAACTGAATGCTACTTCCTCGTTCTCCATTAGGCAAACAAGAAACAAATAAAGAATGCATTAGAAACTATTTAAATCAAATTTAACAAGTTAAATAGTAAGAAAATATCAATTCCCATAGGATGGAGGGCTGTTTTGTACATCCCACCTCATCTTGACTCTTCTAAAAGCTAAGATGTGGGATTAATATTTTGAGATTGATATAGAATTTCCAAACAGTATTTAATGTTCAATATAATTTTTCTAAATAACACAAAATATTTCATTCAAAATAAAAGTTTCTATTTATTTTAATGATTTAATTATAAATAACTTATGTCTAAGGAGAAATAAATATCTGACAATAAAATCAATATATATGTAACTTAATTATTTTTGTTGGCTAACAGATTAAATATCAGTTGCAAAATATTTATAAATTATCACAAGTCAAGGACAAAGGAGGAAATCTCTATTCATTTTCTCTATCCTACCTATAAGTACAAAATAAAGACAATGTCTTTTTTTATTTCAAATTTACTTAGATTAACTCTAATTAAATGAAAAATATTCAACAGGTACATACTTANACATATATAATTCATTTAAATAAAATAGTAAAATTGATTTTTTTATTAGATTCAATAAACTTTTAGAAAAACTGATTAAGACTTAAGATTTACTTTTTACTACAAATTAGGCAAATTTTTTTGTAAGTTTTAAAGAGAAAACTTGTTTCCAAGAATTATGATAAATATAGATTTTTTAATTTAGTCATGCAGGTATATTATTTATGGCAATACTAATTATATAACATTGCTTTACTGATTACGTTTACAAATAACTTTGGTATTCATTCTTTGCATGAAGAATGTTGAATATATTTAGACTTTAAAAATCTAAAAACTTTCAACAATTTTAAATACTAGAAGATTCGCAGTGATTTACATCTGCAAAAACAAAAGTAAGTAAGAAGTTGTTCAAACAATAACATAAGAATTTGGAGTAGTTTTTTAAACAATTTTAGAATCAGGTGTTGAAATGTCTATTGTTTTCTATTATACGATTGATATTTTCTCGACAACATAATTTTCTTTGAATAGTTTTAAACAACATGCAAATGTCAAAGATAACACTCCAAAATCAGAACACATAAATGCATTTGTAATACCTTTTAATTAATAAATAATTACAATAAGCTTTAAACTGTTATATTATTACATGAAAAACAAAATATTCTTTGATAAAAAAATAAGTTGAAATGGTTGGGTTTTGGTCATTTGGTGCAAAAAAAAAAAAATTATATTTTATGAAATATTGAACAAGGTACGTAATTCGGAAGGCAAATCTTTTTTATATAAAACATCATTATAGTCTGAATTTCAGACTTGCATTAGGTCCTAGAAGAAGGGAGAGAACTACGTAATTTCCACTACTGCTGTTCCAGCGAATAATTAAAAAGTCCAGCCATTCAAAATGAGTGTCTTCTCAATTATGTTTTCAATGCCAGTTCACCGAAACCCCACAATTTCTCTTCACAGTGAATTATTCTTTATAATACATCATTGCATGGTATTGCTACAAGTAATGTAAAAAAATCTACCGATAAGGATGTATTATTATTTACATATTAAGTATGTATGTATTACTAAATGGTATAATGCAAAGCTTGAAAATAGCAACTAGAGTTTACTATCATTTATAATTAATAGACTTTGCTAGAATTTGCAATCGCATGCTCTCCTATTACAATTTTGCTGACTAGTTGGCACGTAGGGTAATTGTTAATTTTATTGAACAACAGCTGTATATTGGCACATTTTCATTATTTATCTAGTAAATTGTTACATTTATAGATTTATTTGTTCACTAAAATATCAAATTTTTGAAGGATTTACCCTCGAGAATAAAACCACAGTGATTTTAGTAGGATAAAGATATGAAAGGTTTTTATTCAATTTCATTTATTATTAATTTTTCATTTTTTTTTAGTATGCAGTGTTTATATATGGAAGATATTTACGAATAC